>RJJA01000345.1:1038-63960 GCA_003724045.1 Lepidurus arcticus
TATGACATTATGTTGCATACCGTTGATTGTTTCAGCAAGACCAATGAAATCGTCTTTTTGTATTGTTCTGCTTACTTTTGGCTATATATAACTTTTGATAAATTAAATTAGAAGTTCGAGTCGGCTGTTGTTGACTCAAGGCTGTTTTTGGCGCGCTCCATATTCTGCAACCAAATTTTTCGTGTGTCATCTGTGACGTTAATCTTTTTTTTATACCCCACGTATGGGGATTTGTATGGGGATTTGTATGGGGATTTGTTGTAGCTTCAAGTTTTACAAGTTTTAAAACATTAGTGGCTGATTAAAGGTCGTTTTCATTAAAACATTGGTCCTCCATGGCTTGTGCGGCGACCAGGTCACATGTGAACTCGCCCAGCCGTGGGGGAACCCAAAACTTTCTCGATGTGGCAAGTGAACTCGACCCAAACGATCCAAATGTTATTTGTTGTGCAACCTGCTTTCAAACTTTCCGAAAAGACCGCACACAAACTAAAAACTGCAAAACATGCCGCCAAAAGAAACCTCCTGTTCAAAGAAAAAGATCAATTTCACCCAGCAATGATCCCAACGCCCATAGGACCCGTTCGCAACCTTTTGATGATCCATAATACCCGCAATCATTTCCTTTAGAGATTACACAAACGATCAGACACAACCATGACGTAATGATGAATGAAATGGCAGTCCTTCGCGCGGAAATATACGAACTAAGAAACGAAAGAACCGCAACACAACACGTAAATCAAACTTTGGCACAGAAAGTAGACGAACTCACAAAGGAAGTCCAAAAGCTACGAGAAGAGCTATGAAAATGTACCCGACTCCACCTATTGGTGGCAAGCAACAGCAAACTTGGGCTCAAACTGTACGCTTGTCCAGAAACCAAACCAAACACTGTAAGTTTAAATCCAACTTTTATTCCAACCCCAGAACCCCATAGCGTTAGATGAAGTTGTCACCATATTCACAACCTCCATATATGAAGTAATGTGCAAACACATTCCGACAAGCACCCTTGATTTACGTAAAAATCCATGGCGGAATAGCAGCCTATATACCGATTTCGAAAAGAGACGGCAGCCGCTCTTCGTCAATATCGCGCTAAGGGAAGTGCACAACTGGAAGACACATGGAAACAAATACGAAACTGTTACAGATCGAAAACCAGAGAAGCCAAAGAGCACTATTGGGCCACACAGTTAAAAACTTCAGATAACAGAGTATTATGGAACCTAGGTTTACTACATTACCATGAACAAGTTGGATAAAAATGCGCTAAACAAATCCTTTAACTTCGTTTCGGGTTCAGATTCCCTACAGCTTTTTTCCATATCCATTGCTCAAGCAAATCTACGTTAGACCATGGATACCTGTTCGAAATAGCACATCACAGAGCATAATTTCAATTTTGGAAATATAAAAAATACGTACGTATGAAAGGTAATATTCTTCCCTTTTTTTACAACCTGGGAAGTAGCACTGTTGTACCATTCTTTCTCATAGAATCCTAAACCTTTGCTAGTTTGAATCATGTGCTACAGAAGGAAAACCATGGAAACTCTGTTGAATGTATACAAACACCGCCATCTTTGTGGATAAATCTACTACTGGCGCCCCCCTTTATTATCTTGTTTGGGACTTCAAAATGTTTGACTGCAGGTGCAGAAGCCAGCGTTCGTGTTTTGGGTTATGTGTAGATTGATACGTGTACATGTAAGTAACAGTTACTTGGCATTAAAAGCTTTTTCTAATTTACCTTCTTTTATCATTAGTATTAGTATATGCTATACAACGCACATACAACAATGGATACCATTCTGGACCAAGTTACAGAGGGCATCCGACAGCTTAGTTTCCATAGACTGGACCAGGATTGGGTCAACACCATGTGGGACGACGAATTCCGTTTAATTGGAGATATTCCCCTTGACTACGAATCTTTCCTCTCAGAAATCCATCCGCTCCACACCTTGTCTGACCTTCAGACAGCCCTTTCTTCGTGGATTACAGCCTCTAGAACCAAATCTACATCCAGCGAAACTATCCAGCAAGAACAATCTTCACGATCAGCAGTCGAAAATGAGCCAGATAGACGCATTTGGACTGTCCCTATGATGCAAAATAACGGTAGCTGGAAGTCTCTTCTATCAGTTCTCGCGCTTTTCATTCAGAAAGGCAAGAAAATGACTCCAACCCAGTCTGAAATCAACATCTCCATCCAAGCTGCTACCCTCTACTGCACACTGATTAGCGTACACGGCAGTGAAGCCTTCCTCGTCTTCCACCCGGTCCTCTACCAAAAAGCCATTAGCTTGCTTCAGTTGTCCAGCAAAATCACGTCTTCCAGATCCAAATCCAAGTCCTTGGCCAGCCAACAAACCCAGAAAGCTGCCCGAGGGCATCCTCCTCGCCACGAAGTCGACAGCGGCGAAGAAGATGACGATGACAACATCGACATTGTCCCGATGTCTAATAACGAAATTCGCCACATCATAAACAAGCTGAATGAACTGTTGAACGCAGTTGCGTTGGTAGCGGGGCACTTTTCCTTCGCATCCCAACAGGAATCCTTGGAACAGACTGTCAAGCAACTTTGCAGTGTTGTGAGTGGCGAAACCAGTCGCGATGTCACCTTCTCGCTGGATGTTTCAGCATTCAAAGGCCTCGCTTCGAACGCCTATCCATGCCTCCTTCTTCTCTGTCGAGGACCTCGCGTTTCCTTAGACGACTGTATCGGCCACGTGTTCAAAAACTTGCTACCCATGATCTTCGGGAATCACAAAGACGCCGGCAAGTTGGCCCCAAGGGAATGCTTAGCTCTTCGAGACCACGTTATCGCGTTCGTCAACTTCTTCGTGAAGATCATGGGAAAGCCGGCTCATCTTCAAGTTTGCCGGCTTATTCAGCACTTGTGTGCAGAAGTCCCTGACCGGGCCGAGTACCGGCAACGCGGCAGCCAATCCGTGGTCAAGATCATGCGCGAGTTACCGCCTGACGTGTACCACCGCGTTATCAACTGGCTGCTTTTACTCGCGCATCACGAGCAAGCGCGGTTCCGACTTGTCGCCTTGGAAGTGGTTTCGCGTCTCTTACACGAAGATGAGAAAGAAATGGAGATTGACCGTGAAGATCCTGTCCCTGTTGATGATATTCCTCGAATGGAAACAATCAACGAGCCTAGGGATGGTTGTATTCCAGATGAGGAGGTTCCAGGTGACAGTAGGGTAAAGACCACTACTTTTGCCACACCTGACAAGCCTGATTTGCATGAAAAACCTTGCTTGACGCCCACTATTGGCCGTATGGAAGTCATCCCAGAGTTGCTTTCGCCGCCTAACCTGACCCAAGCATGACAAATTAGCAATTACATTTTAAATGGAATTTTGTATTGTTTTTCTAAGGATCGAGCACCTCCTGTAGCTCCATCGTCACCATCTCAGAACGAGAGTACTGACAGAGACCAGCAAGTAAGCAAACCTCCCGAAGCCCGTGACGACAGAGTAGACGCAGTCAGTGGCCCATGCTTGGTGGCGCTGCTTTACTCCAGTAGCCATGACGTAAGCGCCCAAGTCAGAGCCAAAGCTATGGCGAGTTTGGCTGATTGCGGGAAAACGGAAATAGAAGCTATTCGCGCGGTTTTTCTGGAAATTCTCAGCACGGCGTCAGATTCCTCCACTGAGGTATAAGCAAGCTTAAAATGATAAAAAAATTACTTGTAATTATGCAACATTTCGTGTCGAATGACGTCATAATTCTATTTAAATGGAATTTTGTTGAACGAATGGAATTTTTCATTCAAATTTTTAGATTCTTATTAACATACTTCATTTCGGATAGGAACCTGTGGATATTGTGGAAGCTTTAAAAGCCGGGAAGTTAAATGGACCTAAGCTTTTGCCTTCTGCTGCAGCCTTGCTCAATTTGGTCCGTAAACGGGCGTTAGATGAACGAGTTGTGGTCCGCAAATCTGCCTTGACGCTGTTGGCCAGTATGATGGCCTTAGACGACAAGTTTTTGACCAAAGATGTGCTCCAGGTGGGATCTATTGAATCATGGAGTTTTTATTTGATTTTTTTTTTACTATTTGTGTGTGTGTTTATTTTGGAAAATTAGGTTTTGGTTGATCGTGGGCGGGACTCCGCCTTGCTGCTTCGAAGATTTGCTATGGAGTTAATGACGGATTTGGTGCTGGAACATCCCCAGCATGTGTTGTTGTGTGAAAAATGGGTGGAGACTGTGATTCCTCAAGCGTTTGATCCCGAAGTTAAGGTTGTAGAAGCCGTTTCGAACTTAGCCAAGCTCGTTATTGTGGATAATATCGCTCACAACCAGATGTCCGTTATGCAGAGCAATCTGTTAGCTTGGCGGGTGCTCTCGGTCATCGTTGGTAAGGGTTACGAGCGATTCCTTTCCAGTATCTGCGAACTTTGGATTAAAGACAAAATTGTCAAGTAATTTACCACAAATCTTACGTTCATTAAATTACCTTTTCATTCTTATTTTTATTAATTTTTGCCCTTTTTTTACTATTTTACCCGCTATAGTAAACAACTGATGTGGGCATTGCGTTCGTACGTTCATTCCAGTAACGATGAAAGCGTTTGGAGCTTCATGGCATTGATAGCCCATCACGTCCCATTAGAAGATTGTCAGTTCGCCATTGAATACTTTAAGCAAAGCTTAGATTCTGATAATCAAGTAAAACACACCTTTTATTTCCATTTAATCTGTTACTCTGTTTTTAGGATTTTCGTCTTTTTCTGTTTTTAAATCCTGTTTTTTCAGGATTTTCGTCTTTTTCGGCGAATTTTTCTTCACATTTTTCGTATTTTTGGCATTTTTTGCCGAAAATTCTAAGTTTTATTCTTTAAATGGTATTTAATAATTTAGTACTTTTTTTAAAACAAATAACTGGCATTGGCTTGTAGTTTTTAACGGGCTTATAGGGTAACAGTTAGTATAATATTATTGATTTATTCGCGTATTTTTCCCCAGGCGAGTAGATACGCACTTCAAAAGTTACTCAGCGTCCTGACATCCTCTATCAAAGCCATGAAACGGGAGATTAGCCAAGCCTTTACGGAGTACTTGCAAGCCCGTTTTTCGTCATTCAGGGTACCCGTTACACTCATTGGTCCCACTTGTGAGTACTTAGTCGCGTACTACCATATCACAGCCGCGTTAGATGCAAAGAAAGCCGCTTTGGACATAGCCACATGGGCCG
This sequence comes from Lepidurus arcticus, assembly GCA_003724045.1. Classification (NCBI taxonomy): domain Eukaryota; kingdom Metazoa; phylum Arthropoda; class Branchiopoda; order Notostraca; family Triopsidae; genus Lepidurus; species Lepidurus arcticus. The sequence continues at coordinate 6,263 of RJJA01000345.1, forward strand.
ACCCGTTAATCAAAGCATGCGAGATGTATTTGAGCGGTGTGGTGTTTAAGGGCCCGCCCGGTGAGGGCGACGCCTTTCAAGACAAGTTGCTACGCCATTTGATTACATTGGGCTGCTGCGCCCTGCAGAGACCGAACCAGATCACCAAACGCATCTTCGTGATGCTTCAACAAATCGTCTTTGCCCCAACAATGAATACTCGTGAAGAAGAACTGCCGTTGACCCAACCAGAAAGCCAAACACTACATCATAACACTGTTTTACCGGCCGTAGTGCAAGCTGCTGCCGTTGCCACGCTGGGCAAGACGTGTTTACAGCACGAAGAGGTGGCCGAGCGCGTAATTGCGGCCTTCGGAAGATTGCTGGACACGACAACGTCTGTGGCCGTACGCAATAACGTAGTGGTTGTCCTCTGTGATATGGTGCAAAGGTAAAAAACGAGAATTTTTTCCAAAATATGCCTTTTTTCAACATTTTCTATTTTTAAAATTTATTTTTACACATTTTTGGAACTATTCCAGGTATGCTACAAAGGTGGATCCGGTTTTGCCTCAGATGACGGCTTGTTTGAAAGATCCCGATGTCATGGTTCGACGAAACTTGCTAACCTATATGGTTGATTTGCTTCAGGAAGATTATTTGAAGCTTAAAGGAACGTTTTTCTTCCGGATTTTGCAAATGGTAATTCCTTTTTGTACTTTCCCAATACGTTTCAAGACTATATTTAAGTTTACAAGTTTACACAATAGGAAAACAAGATCATCTTCCATTGTAAAGGTTTTGGGTCTACTTTTGGTCCGGCCGAAGAGTAGATTTAGGTAAAAAGCCCGAATATCAAAGGGTACATTCGCAAACCTCCCAGTGCAGTCAAAAGGTAACGACGGTTACAAAGCGCAATGCGTGTCGGATTTACGGCAGTTTAAAAATTACCCGGGAGAACGTTCGCTAGTCACCCGTTTAGCGAATGTTTTGTTCTCTTTACGAGCCCTTTTCCTAAATTCTTAGTAGATTAGGAATGCCTACTTCGTGTGTACGATGGGAAAGTTCGTGATTTCACTCTCTAAACTGTGTATTACTGTGTAAACCCATATAGTACTGTGAATTTCAATAATTAATTATGTTAATCCTGGTTATAGGTTGTGGATGAGGATGAGGTGGTATCCAATTTGGCTCAGTTCTACCTCACCGAACGTTTGCTGAAGAAACAAGCGAACGTTTTGCAGTTCCATTTTGTGGAATGCTTCTTTCACTTTAATAGTTACGAGGTAAAATACTGACCATTATAAATACTCACGTGCTATTGTTGTTCAACTATGATTCGTTATGCATACTTTTATTTAGTTATTCAAATTAGTAAGTATCTAATTACTACGTAATTGTTTCACTTCAATGTAGAACCATGGTACGTACAATAAATTCGTGCTTTCCGAGCGTGAAAAGCGTCTGTTTACCATCCATGGGACCAAAAACGCTCATCTGCGATTGCGTTTGTATTATTTCATGCTGAAGAATATGGACGATGTGCAGCGCTTTACTGTCGCCTTCAAACTATGCACGGACGTTTTGGGTAACTTACAGACACACATAGTTTTACTTTTTACGATATTTAATTGTTTCTTTTCAGGGGGAGTTGCCCATGGTGTCATTCCGTTGTCAACCCCACAAGCTACAAACCTTCTTCAGGACGCTTTAACGGTTTTGGCATCCGAGGATATTAAAATGTCCTCGCTCAAAACTCGGAATGAAGACGACCCTGCAGATATTGAAGACATGGCTTGTGCTATCCTCACAACTACGAAGAAAACTCTCCTATCCAGCGTAAATCCTTAAAAAATAAAATTTATTAGATTAAATATAGTAACGGAGTGTCTCTCGTTTTCGGAAATCTTTGCTGTAGGTCGTGCGAAAAAACACTATTGAGAACACTGTTCCTATTATCGTCCTCTTGAAGCACAAGTTGGAAGAATTAAAGTCGCCTTTATTGGGTAGTTTCATGGATTACTTGAAAGAAGTCATGAAAGACTTCAAAAACGAAGTAAGACTTGTACCTTCAGCCATTCAACCCTTCACCCAAGCTTAGATTGAACTATTCGATCCGATTTCATTTCAAAGTTTGGAGTTAACTAATTTCCGGCCGCTTTTTCAGGTAAAAGAAGTATTGGCTGTAGACAAGCAGCTTGCTACTGAAATCGAGTACGACCTGAAACGCTATGAGCAAGAAAAACGTGACAAGCAAGATCAATTACGTCAGACAACCATCGCCACTCCTGTCATAGCCACACCTCGTGCAGTTAACAACCAAATCTCCGTACCAGAGACCGCAGCTTTACCTCCTCTTGTCCAACAAATACTGCAACGAGCCCAACGGGCCTCATTAGCACGCCAAAGTCTCCTATCGCCTCAACTGCACCAAAGTCGCCGGTCAAGATTGGCCGATTTGCCCGACCTAGAATCCAGTGCCATAAGGCCTGAGCAGCAGCCTCCAGGGCCAGAATCATTAGGAGAAAATGCCCCCAAAGCGGTCCAGGAGGAGTTACGCATTTCGACTGCGCGTCAGTTGATGAGCACACCATTAAGGCCCCGTGAAAACCAAATCGACTTTGATGCTACAGCGGACCTTAGCGCGATTCCATTACTTAGCGTAACGAATCGCATCCAACTGCTGCCTGCGGACGAGGCTTCGCCTAGTCCACGCGTCTTGGTGCACCTCCAACGTCCCGAAGAATGGTCGCAGCCTTCCACTCCACAGCGTAGACGCTCTTCTCGTCGCCTCAGGAGACCTGACCAAGAGTGTCCTCCCAAGTAGTTATACATAACTTGGGAAGAACGATTGAGATTAAGTTTGTTGTTTGATACTTTTGGTACTGTTTTGCCAGGAAATGAAAGGGTGACATGTTTCTGAAGTTACTTTCGCATAATCCGCAGTTTATTTCATCTTCTTTCAAAAGGAAAAACCAATAAAGAGTTTTTTGCCTTAGCGTCCCGCCACCACCGCCCTAGTCGATGTTCTTGGCCTACTGCTGCGAGCAAGTACTGGCCGTTGCTGGTGAACGCCAGACTGTTGACGAAACCTTGCACAGGGATCGTGAAAAGTAACGATAGCGAACGGAAATTCTCGTTGCATTTCCAGACTTTGATCTGTCCATCGAACGAACCTACTGACGGACCACAGCACGTTAGAGTAAACTTTTTGTTTATGAAAAGGTATGTTAAAGTGGTACCTGATGCAATCAGATCGGTATTGGGCAATGCGGCTAAACTGCTGATCCAATTGGCTTGGCCGTTGTCTGGATTGATGCCATGGGCTTGCTGAACGCTAAAATGGGGCTTCTTCTTCATTGTACCCCACAAAGACAACGTTCTATGTACAAATAATTATTTTTAAATTATAATAGTTTAAAGATTTTTTTTTTACCCATCATCCCCAGCAGTGATAAAATGTTCCTCGTTAATGAGTTTCACGCAGTCGGTTGAGCCTTGGTGGCCGTTATAAACGAGCTGTGATTCTTCGACAACCTTCCACACTCGTATGGAGTTATCGCGTCCTCCAGCTGTTATGGCTCTATCACGCATCAAGCTGTCAATTGCAGTAATGCGATCCTGGTGACCTAACCTAAAAATAAATTTAACAAATTAATTGTAATCATTAAGTAATGAAGGGTAAATGCCTACAGTGTTTCTACGTAGGACATTTCGTCAAGGTTCCATATCTTGACGGACTTGTCGAATGACGCACTGAAAAGCTGGTGTGAATTCTTGCGAAAGGACAAGCCTGACACGGCACTACGATGGCCTTGAAATGTGTGGATTAACGCCATGGTGTCGGGGTCCCAAACATGGATTAGCTTGTTCATACAACCAGAAGCCTGGGTAAGGTTTTATGTTAGTTTTTGTGTTCTCTATTTTGCCTTATTGAAACATATTGGCAATGGCCAATATGTCTTAACCTGAATGTCTTACTAGAAATTTGAAGTCGGAAGAAATGGCCAGGGCGAATACTACACCAGTGTGACCTATATGTGAAGCTTCAGTGCCTTTTCTTCCGCCTGGAATGGTCTTGACTTTTTTACCGTCCTTCAGCGACCCTACAAAGAAAAAGACGTTTCAAGTTTAAATTGAATAAATTAACTGTTGTTGAATTTAAAGTACATTTCACGATGCTACAGTCCTTGGAAGCGGTAAAGGCATACTTGTCGTCGGCTGAGATGCACAAACAAGTTAAAGGGAGCTTTTGGTCTTTGCATTTCAGCACTTGGACGGCAGATACATCTACTCCTTTGTACTGATCAGCGACTTGTCTCCGTAGTTTTCCAGACTGTTCCAGTGCATCTTCTTTTACCCGTTCAGCGATCGTCGATCTGTCAAACTGATTTTCTTCAGCTCTTTCTCGTTCTAAGAGTAGAAAATGGTTACATCACTTACGGAGTAGAGTTTTTTAATACTTTGAAAAATTTAATTTTGATACCTTGTCGTTCGATTTCTTCCAAATATTTCTTAGTTAACCGCACTTTTTTCTCTTGGGCTGTTTCTTCTTCTTCTTCATCATGTATTGCTCGGCGATTTCCACGTGGGTCGTCTACATATTCGTCTTCAGAATCGCTTAAAATTTCCTGGTCATCTTCAAGCTGCTGTTTTTGTTTCTTTCCCACAGGTTTCTTTGATTTTCCGTCAAACGCTTTACCTCCCTGCGCAAATACTTTGGTTAGAACAACAAAAGTATAGAAATTAGTAAGTACCTTTCGTTTGTTGCCATTGGTATGTGAATTTTTCCCTCTTATAAAGAAAGACATCCCGTATGTAGAAACTGAATGTTCGACGTTCGGTGCAGGAAAACCACGTGCGACGTGCACTACGATACGTATCGTATGTATGTTTTGTGGACTATATAAGTTTGGTAATATTACATACGAAACTAGAATTTTTAGTGTTTTACTTAGTGTTTAATTGTAGCCTTTTTAAAATATAAATATGGCTTGTATAACTTGCTTAATTAAGCGAGAATTTAAGATTGTTTTGTATAAATCTAAATTTCTTAGGATATACAAGGAGCATCCAGATGGAACCGACACTTTACAGGAAATTTTGAAGCAAGATTCGACACTAGCGCCATCCTTTCAGGCTCTGGACTTCCCAGAAAAAGAGCTGAATTGAATGTTCGATAATTGTTCGCGAGGATAATTTTAAAAAGTGTATTGTATGTGTGAGCTTTTAGTAAAAACAATTTAAAGTAAACACATGGCCTTATAATTACTTCGAATGATTTGACCCACAAATAATTGTTTTCTTTCATATCATATTACCCAAATGTTTTAAAACATATTCTTCTATCTATATACTTATCTATCTTGAAATACATTCAAAGAACTATAATGTAATAAAACAAACTTCTAGAGAATACAAGGTACGGCAGGGTGACCGTCATACTTTGATAAATAAAACCAAAGATGGATGTTGTCTAGATACGCCATATACTGGCTTAGTTCATATTATGGATATATAGAACTTTCAACACGCAAAGACAAGAAGTGTATGACCGAATGGAAAAGGCGCAAGACTGGGGAACGAAAGGTCCTCGGTTCGAAACCCGGTCGATGCACTTTATTTCGTCGAAAAATCGAAATATTAAATGGCTCCCTTTCTCTATACTTTATGCCTTCCCGGTGAGGTTCATATTCCTGTATTCGAAATTGTGTGGCTTCGGCAGCATGAGCTCGAATATCAGGAATTGGGAACAGAGGAAGGGGCGAGGCTCTCATTTTTCGACGATTTTTGAAGGGGACCCCCTTGATACAACGTTATTCCTTATGGAGAAAAGCTCTGAAAACGCTTTCCTAGCTCGAAAAGAAGCCACGCCCACTTTTTGGACGAATCCACCAATAGGATCCGTTCTTTTTGCATAGGCCCCGCCCCTTTGAGCGGATCTTTTGAAAAATCTTTAAAAAATCACAAATTTTCGCTTTTATTTCGAAAATTACAAACCATACAGTGAAAAGGATAGTTTTTGAAACTAGATATTACAGGAAACGTTATGTGTTAAAAAAATAAGCAAATACGGAATACCTGAGGAAGCAAAATATCTCGTTTGCATAATTATAGAATCCCATTTTTGTACGTTTTTTTTTTACTCTGGTGTGTTTTTAGACGTTTCCAGCAGTTGAGTTAAATGAGGTTAAGTTAGGTTAGTTTAGGTCAATTTAACTTAAACTAACTTAACCTAACCAAACATAGAAATCATGTGCGAAGCCACAGGATTCCCTTGCACTGCATCCTGTTCGTACGCACAGGATTTCTATCTGATAATGTGCTGTACAAAACGGAGGTTTAAGTAGCCATCTGTTGATAAAAACGAACGTTAAGTGGACAAGTACATTTGTAACACTCTTTTAATTGATCCTCCATGTACCAAATGGATGCAAATTACCCCAAAAAGTTATATTTTCTACACTGCGCTCCGAAATTAATTTTTTCACCCTAGACTTTGTCATTTCGTTAAACAACGGCGACCAATCTTTGGCAAACTGAGGAAGTTACGAAAAGAAAATGTATCGAATATTTGGCGAGAAAAATTGCTTTTATTTTCAGTCAGCGTGGAATAGATAAAACCCTAAGATGGTCACGGGTATGCCTATAAAAAAAACACGGAATTAGCATACAATCATGAGAACTCACGCTTTACAATATCAAGAGCTACAACTTAAATGTCACTTACCGACATATGCAACTGAACAACACAAAGCAGCTTATCGTAACCTTCTCGCTTCACGTTCAGACTCGAGGAGTGTAAGGATATCTCCCTCGCGGACTGGGCCCTTTACATTGCGAATAATCTGTCGGTTCTGTTCTCCAATGAACTCAACCTTAACTTGGGTACACTGACCCTGGGAACCAGTACGGCCCAAAACCTTGATAACCTAAAAATAAAGAATACGTTATTGCACATTAATACCATCCATATAACATAGCATTTTGAGAAAATGCCCATAACCCCATTAAGTGCTATAAAGTTACAATGCAGCTTGGCCGGATTCACGGACCGCGTGGTTGGCCCTCTTCCTAACTGGGCCAAGTTTGTCGTTTTTCAACACGCGAAAGGCCATTACACGCACCAAAATTCGCAAATAAATACAGTATAACACTCACATAGTATACCTATTGTAAAACAATGCATATTAACATGAAAATGATGACTTACGCGAGCAAGAACAACGGGCTTGTCCATGTTTTCTGCCTGGCAAAATGGCGTGAAAGAGAACCAACGTTGCCGCGTATGCCAAACTATATAAAACAAAAATTAAGGACCTTTACTTTAAAAATGGGGTTTAATATCCGGTTATTAATTTAATAGAAAGGTAGAGATTAAAATAAGGTTATATTATCTTATTTAATAATAACTGCAACGGTGTTTTGTTTTGGATCTTTTCCGTATTCCGTCTGCTCTGATTCTCAAAACAGAAATCTAGAGCCAGCAATAATGTCGAAAATTCCGATAAGGGATGTCGGCCCTATAATCCAAGTGTTTAGAAACTTCTTGCTTGGGGTAACGCTCCTTTATAAATATGCTTTAGTTTGATTTTTAGTTAAAAATTCATGTTTACTTAGCGCGAACACAACTTGTGTCTGAGGTCTGCCACGGAGATCGCTCAAAGAACTCAGCCTCCTCCGAAATTACCTCCTGGTCCTTACAGCAAATTAAGCAAGAACTACTATTACACCCGTGATGCTCGACGTGAAGTAGGACCTGCGTTATTAATTGCTGACAATGCTCAAGTCAGGCAACCTTTAGCTGCAGGACAGGGAAAGGATCAAGAGTAAGTACAATTTTCACCTCTAGTACAAATTAATTTTGTTTTAATTGAACTGTTTACTGTAACAAGGACTGCGGCGTTGGCTCCGACGTTCAAGAAACCAGTGACCCCAGGCCCTACGTTTCAATGGGATGCCCCCAATCAGTGATCTGGATTCTGGAAGTCTTCAGGTTTTCTGGGTAGTTACAATACTATATGCTGTACATAAAAGTGGCGGACCCATTTAATAGACAAGATCCCATGTAGTCACAACTTGCTTCATTCATTACACTTTTGATTTACTGTCAGGCTTGTTTAATAAAAAAAGTTAACAAGATTCTTTGAGAGTTTTAGTGACGACCCGTCTAACGTTAACATGGCTTTTTCCGGAATTGTGTGAAGATGATGCAAGGCAAACTTGAGCTGTGTCGACTAGCAGACCCAGAAAATGCAACAATTGGCACGCCAGCACTTTTGCAACTATAGCACCATAAAAACCATACGCAATATGCAAAATCCCTTAATAAACTCTGCAAAAAAGCAACTAACAATCCTAAAAAAAACGTTTCCAATCCTATGCTAACCTAGCAATCCCGTCCACATGTGAAAACAACATAAACTCACAAACTCCTCGGCCAGATTTTGTACTACCAGAACTCTGGAATTCGGCGTCCCATCCAATGAAGTAGCTTCGCATTCTGCCGGCAGGGGGTTTCGATACAATCCACAAACGTTCTAAAACAACAACACACAAATTTTCAAATATAAAGTTCAAACGAGCTCAAATCAACTTTAATATAATAATACAAGAGCCTTGCTCCCGCTAAAAAAAAGTAAATAAATATAGAGCTTTTGCCAAATTACGGCTCTCGCGGCAAGAGTGGCGAAATCCGCCATTTTGAGTACATTTAAGTTAAGCTAAACAAACAACAACAACCGGTTTTCCGTAAATATTGATTTTGCTTACAGCTTTTACAAGTAGCTCAGGTAAATAAACAAAAGGACACAACAATAAGACACAAGCAAAATCAATATTTACGGAAAACCGGTTGTTGTTGTTTGTTTAGCTTAACTTAAATGTACTCAAAATGGCTGATTTGGCCAACTCTTGCCGCGAGAGGCGTAATTTGGCAAAATCTCTATAGTAAATAATTATAAAATATAGAAAATAGTAAATATAGAAATTATTCTTATAATAAACTTACGGCTCTTCCCGCGTTCAAATCTACTGATACCATCATGGCTGAATCTTTGGTTTGGTCGTCCAATAGCACGACGTATTTTATAGTTCCATCGGCCGAAATGAAATGCCGTTGAGTATTCGGGTATTTGGTCAACAACTTTTGGGCCAAGCCTTGGTACCAGTTAAGCGGTTGACACAAGAACGGTGTTAGCACCGGATCGACGGCATCTAAAGGTTCCAATTGGGATAATTCAAGCAGTTCCTTAAACTCTCCGAACGTGAGCGCCGCATCTTTCCCTTCTCGCAAGACTTTGCTCGATCGTGGATCTTCCATTTCACGAACTGGAGTAGGATTCGACTGCAAACGCTGCCATAGAAAATCCCTTCGACAGTGCACTTGAGCCTTCTGCACTATGGCCCGGATTTGCTGTTCACTCTGCGACGCTTGCTCCAGCGTAAGCTGTTGCATTAACTGTTCGTGCGATGAATAGTAGCCCAAATAATTGACAGCTTCTTGTCTAAATAAATGTAAAAAGAGAGTAAATTACAACGTCAACAGTATAATTTCCTTTTAATTAACCTGATGCCTGGATGGGACTTCAAAGATGAGGACAGACGAGAGGATCTGGCTACGCTTGTGCCCAAGTCTTTTTCGCCAGTACCAGACTCACGTTCCTTCCTATTCGGAACGTCCAGCCCGTTATTAGACAAGGTTAAAGGTTGCAGAGATCCCTCCAACTCCATGTTTCCCAAAGTTCCTAAAGACGCCTCTGCTTGGTTCCAGGATTTGCGGAAATCGGCCTTTTTGTCTTTGTCCACATCGCTTTCCGATTCGGTTTCGCTCTTCGCGATTGGATTCTCATCAGCCAGCTTGTCCGTTATAGGAACTTGAGATACTTGCTGGTTAGGGGCAACGAGCACCGTGCGAAACTTGCCAGGCTTTCTCTCATAGTAAAACTTTGGAAAAACATCCCTGGAAATACAAATTTCGTTAATTTCTTTGATTTTAGATCATTTTAGACACATTTTTGACAATTTTAGCAACATTTTCGATGTAAGCAACGTCAAATCTTACCTCCGAGACACTAAGATGACGTAGAACCGCAAATAGAGTATGTTTTGCTCTGGAGGGGCGCACTGCGTGTCGTGTGCGACAATCAAGCTGACGTCAAACTCATCGTACTGCTGCGTGTCGTTGTAATCCCGAAATTTGACACGATGGGGCCATTGCTTGACTAGCACATATTCGTTATCCTTGTCGTCATCTTCGAGAATCGGCACCATCCTCAGCACACGGAGATTGTACAACTTTTCGTGGCTCAGAAGGTAGTTATAAAGCTGGTATGCAGACGTATTTTTGTCTTCAATGGCGATAGAACCTAGAAAAAATACCACAAAATACATTTTAATTGCTTTCCTATGCGTTTTAAATCGTTTATTTTAGAAGAGGGGGCTCTTATACCGCAATAAACCTGGTTTCGGGCAAAGTTGGGCCCTTTGGAGTAGTATTTCGTGAAATCATCCAAGAAGCTCACCAAATGGAACCCGTTCTTAAAAAGCGACTGCCTTCCCGATACGTGGCCATGTAGAGACCGCAGATGAAAGTCGTAGGTGAAGGAATGGAGATGTAAAAGCGTTTTGGTGCGATCGCATTCATCCAGGAAACTTAAGGTAAACTAAGAAAAAGTGTTATTACTATACAAAACGCAATTTTACGGACGAGAAGGTAAACAAACTTGTGTTTCAGGTTCTTGTTTCGGTTGCAAACGCGCCAATTCGAGGATGTGCAACTTGGTGAAGAAGAAGGGTTCTCGAATCCCCACTTCGCACACCATAATGCCACCGAGTGGCGATCGCTGGAAGAAATAGGTACAATCTTCGCCTTTGACGACTGGCCAGCCTCCGAAGCTGGTATTGACAGCCGTCGTGCGGGCAGGTAACGTCACTCGTCGCGATTTCTCTTCCGTTTCAGCTCTCTGTTGCTTGAGAACGCTTTTTGGTCTAAAGTTAAACAGGAAAGATGCCAGATTGCTGTTTCTGGGGACATTTCCCATCGTATTTACCCTCGCTTTGCAGCAGGCTTGAGCTCAAGGCGAGCAAAGCCCAGCCAGTTCAAATACTGGAAAAACTCTTGCAAGTACGCAGTACATAGTGTTTGATGCCATTTATCATCTGTCGCTCGACGTAAGCGTGGAGGAGAAGGCTGTGGAGATGTACTCGATTTGCTGCCTTTGACTTCCGTGAAACTGTTTGTCGAATTCTCGGAATTGTGCCTTGATCGCTGAAAAGTAAATAAAAAAAGGACAAGAATGAAACACAGCTTTTCCGTTAAGGTTTACTTTAAGTTATTACTGTATGCTCGCCACGAATATCGCTGCCATATACTGCCAAACTTGGATCACGAGTACGTGCAACTTGGAATCGCCACCTGGAATACACAATATAATTTAACAGATTTAAAATCCACTCATTCAAAGAAAAATCACTAATTTTCAAAGAGCAATAGCCAACGGAAATTCAATGTTGTCTTACAAAACGGAGCATAACATCTAGTTTCCAGTAATACGCTTCTTGTCATCATATAATTAAGTAGTAACTGAGCTTTTAAAGAAATTTTTTAGAAATAGAGTCACGTGACTTTCAAATGACGAATGTAACGGTTTCCACGTTATTGCGTCCAATAACTTACTGTGTTATGGAAACAACCGTAACCATGGTAACACTTTGTTTACTTATGTGTTTACCATGTGACGTCAGAACTAAAAAAACGGCATGGTAATGACACGTGAACGGATGTTTGGGAAACAAGTTGGAACTGATTGAAAGTAACCTGAAAGATCGTCACTTGATGAATAATCTCAACAAGTGATTATGGTGGCTGTTGCTCTTTACGTAATATTGCGTTAATAATAAAAAAAAAAAGGTTTTACCTCGGAAGAAATAGTAGAGGAGTGAAACAGTAATGGATCATACGAGCTGCTTGTCGGAATAAAACCAGCACATCTTCAGTAACGGGAAGATTGGAACCTCCTCCTCTGGTTTGCGTTTGCCACATGAGGTATAACTTGTGATTAACATCTAATAAAAAGGAATAAAAAATTATTCAAACTATCTATAATAAAAAACTATATAGAAAATTCATAAGACATCTAAGAAACAAACATAGTAATAATAATAAAAAATGGGGGAAAAAAGGCAAAAAGAATCTTATCTTATTATGAAACTTAATCAAGAATCTTATTTAAAAAAATGGGGGGAAAAAGCCAAAAAGAATCTTCCCGTACCGGGAATCGAACCCGAGCCTCCTGGGTGAAAGCCAGGTATCCTAGCCACTAGACCATACGGGATATTGCAAACCATGCTTACCGGCACGAACTGGACGAACGAAAGGGTTACCTTTTTTGTCTTGGTTCTTGACTTCAATCAACTGCTGACCGTGTCTCACTACGGGATCCGCATTCGCTTCATAAGCGGACTGGTGTAAAGGCTTAGAGGGCCGCTTATCTCTAAAAAGGTCCAAATAAGGCGGGTTTTGTGCGGCTGAACGTCTCGTGGCCCCTCCTGTAACCGACGACGTCGAAGTATGCTCTCGCGGTGGAGCTTGGCAATGAATCAGTGATTCCATCTCCACATTACTTTGCAGATATCGGTTTCCCTTCTGTCAACCAGCACAATAAATAAATAAAAAAAAACTCGGTCATCTTTAATACGAATAACTTTGTTAATATAACCAACTAAACGCACCAATGGCTCGTGGTTGACGGATCTTTTGCTGCAAGCTTGGTTATGGAACAACCCCATTTTTTGCGTTAAAGCGCCCGTTAATAATGCCCATCTTGCGTTATGCCATTGGGCCAATTCCATCGTTTGGTTCATTAGGGATTCTTGACTATCTTTCGACCAATTATAGGTCCAAACTGAAAGCTGCAATTACAAAAAAAATTACTTACTAAAGTTTTATAATTCTAATCAAATTAAATTTAGATATAAAGTACTAACTTAATCAGTACTACATACCATCATTATAAAAGTTAATAGTACAGGTAAATTCATTAAAAAAATTACATTTTTGAATAAATTAGTCATTATTATTGGCATAATTTACCGAAAGGATATACTCATTTACTTTTTTGTTGGCTAATTCGGCCCAGAGTAATCTTTGCCGCGGGATATAAACGAGTCCATTGCCTTCGGGCAATGACAAATCTATCGAAAGATTCGCAGTGGCGTACAACGAAGTGGGCGTGCCCGGTGGGATAGTAGACGCCGTGGACGGAGCTGTGCTGCTTTCCTTTTCGTGGGTTTTGGCAGCACTCGAATAGGGCAAAAACCGCTGATAGCTTTTCTGAACTACGGATAAAAATGTAGAAAAAATCATTAATTTCTTACAAAAAATTTCGAACACTTTTCATGTCCAATTTACTTTTCATCGCGATGTTATCTAGCACAGCGTCTTCTTTGGAGCTTTCCTTCCACTGCGTAAAGTTCCGTCCAATAATGATGTACGAGACAGAAGAACGCACGCCCACACTTAAAGGCGTAGGGAGTACAGGACACGGAATGTAAGCTGCCAATGAATCCTGAGGATTCTTGCACACAAAGACGCGTGGTTTCGTATCATGATCCAACGTTGAGACCACCTTCTGGAAGGCTTTAATTACCAACGGTGCAGTTAACCTTCGAAATTAAACAAAAATCATCAAATTCCCCACAAGGGTTAACTTTTTTGGTGAAAACGATCATGAAAAACGTCAACTTAGGCAACGCGACATAAGGGCGACTCGAGAAAAGGATTCCGTGTACCCGTCACAAGGACGCCGCCTCCCGACAGAAGGATGCCGCGTCCTGACAGAAGGACGCCAGGCCCCGACACAAGGACGCCGCGTCCCGACAGAAGGATGCTGTGTTCCGACACAATGACGCCGCGTCCCGACAGAAGGACGCCACGTCCCGACAGAAGGACGCCGCGTCCCAACAGAAGGATGCCGCGTCCTGACAGAAGGACGCCAGGTCCATAATCTTTTAACGTTACAAGGTTAGATTAGGTTAGTCGTTCTTCTGTCGGGTAAACGGAGCTCTTTTGTCGAGTCGTATTTGTGTCTACTTTTATCAACTTACTCGTCAACCAAATCTACACTGTGTTCCCTCACAGCGGGTACGCCATGCTTTAAACCATGTTCCATCCAATCTTTCATGACGGATTTGTAAACCTCGCTCAAGGTACCTTGATCGCCCGTCTCCCATTTCTCTAACGGCGCACTAGCACTCGTCCCCACTGTCGTGGACGGGGACGGACTCGACACTATCGTGCCAATAGACGTATTTGCCGTCCCGGACGTGAAGGATGACGACCTTTCGTAACTCTTGTCCAAATCAGACGGAGAAGGGGGTGCTCCCTAAAAAAAACCCATAAAAGTAAACGTTTTCGAAACAACCAGATTCTTTTTTTCGAATGAACAAGACCAAACAATACCATGAAACATGAAAAAAGAAGCGTTAAAGCAATAGTGCAGCCCCTAAACCTTTTCAATATCCATCCAGATCGACCCAAAAACTCCCGTGTATTCAGAAATAAAAGTGTTAGTTTTACCGTCCTAGACTCGTAAGAAGTACTGAAAGAAGAAGAGAGGATAGAAAAACGTCGGAGAATGTTCCACTTGAGAACTAAATTGGGATCCGACGAAGAATTGACTGTTGCCTAGTTTCAAACGAACCATCAGATACAATACCGAGACTGAAGATTGGGGTTAAAACGACAAGCTTGTGGCATTACGCAAAATCGAACGTAAGTTACCTGTCGCAAACCTAGCGGCGACGTTGGATAATCTTTCGGTTGAGTGGCGCTGACGTGCCTTTGCTTCGTGTGGCCCGGCAATTCTTCACTGACGCTAGTGGTGATACGAGGCGGCAAACCGCCAAAGGAAACCGATCTCGAGCGCAAATCCGCCATGCCTTCCTCCATGACTGCTGCAAAATACAAACTTTTCCGTTTAACATAGTAAAAACTTTCTTTTGTTATTACTGTGTCTATAATTATAGTAGTAGTAGTAGTAACTTGCTTGCTAATATTAGGAATTTTATTACTATTGGTTTATTATTTTATTAGTATTAGTAATAATTCGATTACTAGTAGTAGTAATTCGATTATTATTAGTAGTAATTCGATTATTAGTAGTAGTGATTCGATTATTAGTAGTAATAATTTGATTACTATTATTGTAACAAATTATAATGTAACTTTTTAATACGCAAATCATGAAATGCATTACGTGGGACAGAGGTTGAGAATTCAGAGTATTGCAGACTCTCAGGACAAGGAGGATCGCACAAAGCTGCAGGTAAGAGGCGATATTCCGTGACAACATCCCATAACGCATGGATAATGGCGGCTTCTAGTTTCTCCGTCAAAGCTTCTAGATTGACCAACCCACGCTCCCACATTCTGAATTCGAGGAGAGCTACGGGGCCAGGGCTCTTGCTCTTACTGCTACTCGGCTTGCCGGTGTAGACGCTCGTGGATGTGAGTTGCATGTACTCAAACTTGGAGAGCGGATCTCGAGCAGATGCTTCATTTGGACGCGGGCAATGGGCGTGTCTGACTGGTAGACCTTGACCGTCCACCAAAGCTAGCGCGATGCAAGCAATGCCGTGATGGGCCACGCCCGTCACTTGCGCACAGTTGTAGAAAAAGACGTCCGATTCTGGAACGGGTATGGCAGAGTAGTCCTGGAAGTGATGGTCCGGCATATGGTCCATGTACTTTGGCACGTGGACGAATTGAAGCAAGTTTTGGCGCAGATAGTACGTAAGCGCTTGTAAGTACGGCAGGGCTGATGCTTGCACAGAAAACTAGTGAAAAAAATAAAAGAACAATGCTGCTATAGTCATAGTAGTAGTTTTAATGCTATTATTTACTTTAACCACTGTTTTGGGAGGCTCATAGGGTTTCTGGATGAAATGGACGTCTTCAGGTGTCAACTTGCAAACCGGGTTGCGGTTCAGCAACGCGCAAAGCATTTCCAAGACGGCATCGTCCAATTTGTTCTTCAAAACTCGCATGAGCTGCACTTTAATAGCAGGGCCTTGTCAAAACAAAATGAAAAGAAAACAATCACAACATTCCCCTCAATTTTAAAAGAAATAACAATAACATGTCATACCTGGTTGACTGACGCCATGGACTTTGAGTACTATGCAATCGTCGCGTCGTACTTGTCTGCAGCTCAAAGCCAAGCTCACCGTCTCTCCTCCTAAGCTCTCTCGTTCCCCAAAACTCCCAGTTCGAGTACGTCGATCCTAACAAAGAGCATTATTTATCTAAATCTGATCATGCGCAGAAGCAACGCGCGTTCATATACATCCATGCAAAGCCCTGCGCGCCACCTTGTAGTAGCTTGTGTAGACTTTAAGAGTCTTTACCACATTCGCCATCTAACGGCAAGAATGAGCAAAATCCACCATTCTAAGTACGTTTTCTACAAGGTGCGTAAAGTAAACAAACCAAAACAACAACATATTTCATTGTCTATTTCACTGTTTTCTTATTTCAGATTCTGAAGAATTTGCTTAGTTTAAGTAACAAAATTTCTTGCTACTTAAACTTGCCTGTTGTTGTTTTGATTTGTTTACTTTACGCGCTTAGTAGAAAACGTACCTAAAATGGTGGATTTCGCCCATTCTTGCCGTTAGAGAGCGAATTTGTTAAAGACTCTACACGATACGGGATCCTAGGGGAAAACGCTTTTACCTCGTCTTCAGCTTGGAAATAAGAGGAAAATCTACGCGTTGATTCTAATACGCTCATTACTGGGCCGTCGACATCGTCAATGTTATGCTTCCCCAAGGAAAATGACAAGGATGTGCAATCGCTGAACTCTTCCGGATGTCCCATGCACGCTCCTTCATACAGCCTATACAATTCCGTCAAAATTTCCTCAATTCTACATAAACATAACAAAATGACGTACCGAATATAGTAAACGTTGCCCGTTTCTTCTTGGTACACAAACATGTTGGTTCGGTTCCCAACTTCGAAGGCGTTCAACGCCCCTTTCAGGACAATTACTCCACGCGAAGTATTGGTTTTGCCCGGTCCCGTTTTCAAGCGCGGGTGCAAAGGGAAATGCATTTCCCAGACCACAGGACAAGACAAAGCTCCTGGTCTCAGTTTGAGCGTCGCTTCCAAGTAGCCTCGGGAAGTGGCTTCGTCGTCATGCGACCGATTATGCGAATTCGAGGGCAATGGCACCGTGGCAGAGGAATGCGACTCTGAACCCCACAAATCATCACGAGATTCTGGTTCCAGTAATTGGTCGCAAAGTCGCGTGTTGTTCAACTCTTGCAGCATCATGCGTTGGTTGACCAGCTTCCGCAGGCCACGTACATTGGATAAAAGTGTGTCGTGCGTTTGGCGCCAATGAAGCAACTCGCTTTGCTTCGCAACAGATAACCTGATTATACAAAAAATGCATAAAATTCCAAGAAAGAAATAACTCTTAATTAACACATTCCAATGAGAAAGAGAAAGAAAAAAGGAGAGAGACTTACCGACAATGGAAGAAAGAAGACACTGCATACGGCGTCACTTTGATAATGAGCCAAAATGGCGGCATGGAAGGACGACACTGATCCAAATCCGACAACCAGTCCCCGTCTTCTTCGGAATCTGAACTCCCTCCATCGTACCCTAATAAAAGATTCTGTCTAACTTTCCACTTTTCTTATTTTGTGTACATTTTATTCAATTTTTACTTAAGTTTTTTTATTTGTATTTTTTAAAATCGGCAATTCTTTTGTATTTTATTTATATCTTATTAAGGTTTACTTATTATTTTTATACGTAACTTGAATCGAATTTGTATTTACGTAATATTTAAATACTATTTAAATAGTATAATTGGCAATAATGTGTATTTAAATGAAAATTTCTAATAACTTTGATGTAACTAATTTAGGTTAGTTTGAGTTAATTTGCAATAATTTAATATTTAACATTTGCAATAATATAATATTTAAGTCATTTTAATAAACTATAAATCGTATTTAGCTCGTACAAAATCGAATAAACTTCAGCCGTATTTCGTTGTATTTACCATCTTCCGTGTTGCGCAGACTGCTCACGACGCTGGAACCATCACTCATCCCTCTACCGGGCGTTGAAGTGGTACCGGACGCATAGCGTTTCTTGGTCGAGTGCGAGCTTTGGCGCCTTTCTTTACTCGGCTCTTTCAAGGTGGAAATGGAACGCGTGTCTTCATCCTCAGAAGGCTTGTCTTCCGTTTCCTCGACGCGTAAAGTATCCGTGGAGGTTTCCATTGACAGCGACGGAGATTCTGACCACTCCGGGCTTTCAACGGCATTGGCTTCAAGCTTGGACACCGACTCGGCCAAACTGGTCTCCACAGCGGTCTGAACTTCATTCTCCGAGCTAGTGCTGCTAAACTGCTTCAAGATACCCCGCATATGAGGCCAGGGTTTCTTACCTAGCGGTGGCACCAACGAGCTATGACTCTGCTGCTTCCCCATGTCCGGCTTGTTCTTCACCAAATAGTAGTAACTCCCTTCAGCTCTCAGGTGATAGCCTTCCACCATCACTTTCCCAAATTCCTACTCGAAAATTCCAAAAAAACACACTTAAAAACTGTTTACGAAGAAATTTTCCAATTGTTAATTTACCGTCAAGAAATGCTGGAAGCTCGGTTCAGGCGCCAAGACAAACTGTAAAGGAACGTTGACTTTTCGGCACGATGCGCGGTGGACACTCGAGTTCTGGACATGCGTAGCAACTGTTTCTAATGTGGCTGCCGTAATGGGGAAGGAATCGAGCAAAAAGGCAGCAATTTCATCTTGCAGCATCCATTGGATCTCTTCCACCACTTTCTTAACAGCTTTCCGTTGAGCTTCGGGTAAGTGTCGTAAGCGGATACTGCCATTTTCGGCTTCCTCGCTAAAAGGAAACATAAAATAACCGTTAAAGGCGGAAACATGTCTTTCATATGTCAATCACAATGTCATGTCAAACATGTCAATCACATTACATGACATAAACGTTTGTGGTGTAGGTCATTCCACGAAAGACAAACTTTTGTTTACATTTTTGTGAAGATTTCGAATGTTTCATTGTGACGTCACAAATATATCACCACGCGGCTTACAGCCCTTGATACCATGGTAACCATTACCATTAGTGGCACTTTTATGCGAAAAATAGTAAACAAAGCTTTGGGGACCGTGGTACCTGATACATTTGTGACGCCATTGAAATCACGCGTTACTAATACTTTATAAATTTCTTTCAATAATAGTTGAATTACTACCTAAGTTTACGACTACTCAATTATTAGCTGAAATACTGACTTACTGCAATTACTACGATTACTAGAAACTAGAAAGACGAATATAGATAGATAAGACTAGAAATTAAAGCAGCCTTTTCATTTTTTCATATCTCTAAGTAATTTTTGGTGGCTTTCGCCATTTAAAGCTCGTCGCAAAGGAAGAAAAGGAAAGAAGAGATACATCGAAATTGCTATTGACAGGGCATACTCTTCGCTCAGGGATATTTCTTCGTCGCTCAACTCGGTTGAGACGACCAAAACTGCATCTTGAGGGCCTGACGAGCTGCTGCAGAAGGATGTTGTTCGCAAATTGGGTGCTGCAGTGTTTGCGCCGAACTTCATCCGAGTGAAAGGCATCTCTGCGCGGTAGGTCAAGCATAAGAAGTCCAACGTGACGCGTAGCTCGGACAAATCCAGCACCGCTTGCGTCGAAGGCAAGCAGCCGATCAAATCGCCAATACAGGTGGGCAAGGCACTAATGGAGCGGAAACCATGCGAGCCACGGTTTTTGATCGTGGCGGTCAAATGCAGAAACAACGGCGCCAGACTGGGCTCTTCGGTTTCGCTCTCTGCTTCAGTTTCTTCTTCGTCTTCCTCCTCCTCTTCTTCCACGGCTTCCACTTCGCTTTCCGATTCCACAGCCGAAGTACAGGACATGCGTGGATCCGTTTTTGAGCTTTGTCTACGCACAGTTCTATAGCCTAAAAATTCCATACAAATTTGTAAACGTTTTTTTCTTTTGATACTGTCGAAGAGTCTATACTTGACATTGTCGCATCTTTCTGGAATTCCACCAATACCGACTCGTCTTCTGTATGTTGTCCTTCATCGCCACTTGCCTCCTACAACAGTGCAACCAAAAAATAAAGTTAATTGACATATTTTCAATGTAGCCTACACGAACTAGATAAAGCGCGTTATCTTGCCTGGAAACTTGACTGGTGCCAATCCGGGGGGAGATAAAAGTAATAATCGGGCTTAGAGGGCACAGGTTGGAAGGATTGACGCAACAGTTCTTGAAAACGCTGGCGAATAAGGTAATGCAAGTCTCTCAAGGTTTTGCACGGCTGATGTCGCTTCAACAAACTATGCAAAAAAAACAGCAAACAATTGTCAATATAAGCAAAACATAATGAGATAACTTCCTATCTTACTACTCTTTACCAAACATAGTATGAAAAAGAAACGCCAAAATAACAACGTAAGTAAACATACCTGATGGGAAAACTCTGTGAAGATTCATCAAAGTTATCTAACGTATCTTGACCAACCGAATCTGTCGTACCACTAGGTTCTTGTTTTAACTTTTCGATGCCCCATTTGGTCTTGAAATCCTTCAAATGTCCGCAAATACTCTACAAAACACATTCAATCCTATTTAGAACGAACTAGTAAATAAACAAAATAAACAAAAATAATACATCAATAAATACACATAATAATTCTTTAATAAAACACGAAACACATGCAGTACTATTTAGAATGAACTACTTACCAAACAAATATAAAACAATACCATAAACAAAAACAATATAAACAGTATAAATGATAGTATTAGATGAAAACAACAAATGTTATATAAAAAATAGTCAGATAAGCGTAATAAATTTTTAATAATAAAAAAGGAATCATAAATAGAACATTACAAAAATTCCCTGAATGCTAACCTGAATATAGTGAGAAATATCGATTTCTAGCAATCCCTCTTCGCAGAGATCCATGGCAGCTTGGACGTCAAGACTATGGATGGGCCAACCAGCTCGTAGAGACGTGTACAAGGCATGTATCAGGCACTTGGAGTACGCCAGCTCAAAGTTTTCGCAAAACTCCTGCAAATATTTGTCCTCGAGCCTAAAAGTATCACCTCCGGTACCCGTTTCCTCGGTACTGGCTTGACTACGCTGGGATTCCTCGCTATTCCGCTTCCTTTCCGGTTCTTTGCTGGGGAAGTACTCCTCCTCGGCCTGAAACGTGTGATCCCGATACAAGTCCCCCTTCCAGCTATTAGCTACGTTCCCATTGACGAGTACATCTATGAACTTGGACAAGGGACAGTCGTAAATGAAGACGGGTAAGGTAATAGAGCCCAAACGCGGGCTTTCACTGTCTTCCACCGTCGCGTCTTGAGAATCCTGGAGCGTTTTCTTGGACGACGAATGAGCGGGTTGGAAAACTCCCGATGCTCTGCTGGCTGGCGACTGGATCTCAATCTGAGGCAAACTCGTGTCCAGTAAGCGGTTCTTGGTAGGCGAATCCACGGATCCCGCCCGGTTTAGAACCGTCGATTTCGAGACGGAATACGAGCGCTCGATGGTGACAATGTCCAAGGAGCCGGTGCGTAAGCGTTTGGCTTCTTCCGCGGGGTCTTCGTGATTCAGTTTCAGAATCGAGCTCCGTCGAGGTCGTTGATTCACGTCCAGTGAATTGGTCCGCGTCGGAATAGCCGACAGATTGCGACTATTGCTCTCGGGCGACCAAATCGCCGACACGCGATCTTCGTCATCCAGCGTAGAATTCCCAAAAGCGTTCGTTTCGTGATCCAATTTGGTCGAGTCGACCTCCTCGTCCGATGCTAAGCGGCGCAAAGTCCAGGGCATGAGACCCGTCAACGTACTCGGCGTCACCATCAGCGTTTTGAGGTCTTGGAAGGACGCGGGTAGCAAGATAAGCACGAAATGGGTCGTACTCACCCCTTTAAGGAAGCAACGCCATTTCGGCGCCGCTGAAGCAGTCTCGGGAATCAAAGGCTCGGTTGATTTGATGGAGCACGTCCGGTAATCCCAAGTCCGGCCCCAGGCATCGGACGTGGAATGCTCAAACACGCTCCTGGGAGTACCGGAAGAGTCTGGAAGTCCCACCCCGAGGTTTTCCGTCACTGCAAACGAGAATTCTAGGGCTCAGCGGAAGTAAAAGGAACCTTGAGCCGCGTTCGTTTCGTACATTTGACTTAACTTAAGACTAGCAAAACTTCCCTGACTTACGCTTATAAGCGTACGTTTTAGTCTAAATTTAGAAAGTTTACGGAAAGTCTTGAGTCAAAAACGAGCGGTTATAAACATACGTTTACAATTACTCCACCCAAAGGGCGGAGCTTGTAGAAAGTAAATAACATACGAATTGTTCGTTTTCGAAGGTAAACAACATACGAATTGTCCGTTTTCGAAAGTAAACAACATAAGAATTGTTCGTTTTCGAAGGTAAACAACATACGAATTGTTCGTTTTCGAAAGTAAACAACATACGAATTGTTCGTTTTTCGATTATGGATTTTAAAAGCAAATTATGGTTTTGTTCTACGGGGAATAATTTCTTCCACTCTTGAATCAGTTTTTAGTATTATCCGGACAACGGTAGATGTGGCTGAGGAAGACGTTGACGGGATAATTGTCTGGCTCTCATTGGTTGTTTGCAACTTACTTGTCTCAAAATTCAATACTTTGAGGATAAAATCGTTGATTGACAATTAATAATTTAAAAATGAAATATACTAAAAGTAGCGTATCCTTGAAAGCACGCAGTCTTGGCATACGCGTAATAAGCAACGGCAATAAATAAACAAGTGGGCGGGGTTAAGTTTGAGTCTGGGCTCGTGAGTACTCGTTAATATAGATTTGCTTGACTTGAGACCAAAGCTAAAAGTCGACTTTCTAGTCTAAGTCGACTAGCTAAAGAAAACGCTTATAAGCCCGAAGTTTACCTATCTCGAACGCTTATAAGCGCAAGTCTTGGGTAGACTTAAACTTCGTCAAAACGAATGCGGCTTTGGTAGGAGACGGAATCGTTTACCTGTGGGACTGGGTATCGGACACGGTCGTTTATCGTTCCTTTGCCGTGATTTCACCACAGTTGGAATTCGTTGGCAATCGTCATCCGTGAGAGTCACCTCCTTATCGCTTAAACGTTGGATATGCTCGAATAAAAGTGCAAAGAGACTCTCATTGGATGCATCAGCGCTGGAGGCTTCAACGGGGTAGCTTAAGCCTTGAAAGAAATCATGAAAAGAAATGGAACATATAATCTCGCAGATACTCACTTTGTACAAAGGTTGAGAAGAGTAATTCGGCTCGGTGGCATTTAGGTAGTAAGCCCAGTATGTCGAAGCAAAATGGAATGTACGAAACGGCCGGATTGCGCAATATGTCTTCCCACGCACTATTGGGTCTAAATGTATTGTAATTAGGCTTTATTTACAATAAAATAATAGCATTTATAAAGAGAAAGCTCGAATGAAATCGAATGGTCTTCATTCAGAAAGCTATAATGATTTAAATGATCCAAAATGATGTAAGTTATTAAAATGATCTTAGTACCGTGTTTGAGCATCAGTTTGGACGTTCACTGGAGAGGGGATTTGCAAATTTTGGCACATCAAGCTCAAATGTTCGACGGTGACCAGCGTAGAGATGCATTCCCGATCCAGCGGAAAGAACTGTTAATGTATATATAATGCCAATTACTTTGACTGAGTTTAACGTTTTTCATAAGTTTAACGTTTAAGGGCTCATAAGTTCATTGCGTGCAGTCCATATCACACAGGTTTCACTGTAGGACTATTTTCCAACTTAAAGATTTTGGACCTACTTTATTATTGGTCTCGAGAGTTTCTGCGCCGGAGAAGAAACATAACATACGAGGGTGGGATTCGCAGACCTGCAGCGGAAACCAAGAGAACAAAAAGCCAAGAGAACAAAACACTCCCAAAACGTTCGCAAAACGGGGGACTAGCGAACGTTTTATCGGGAGTTCTGAACTGACGTAAGACCGACCGGCATTGCGCTTTGTAAACCGTCGTTACCTCTTTTGAACTGTACTGGGAGGTTTGAGAATGTACCCTTTGATATTCTGGCTTGTTAGCTATTACCTGAATCTACTCTTGGCGACTCTTGGGAACTATGTGTTCCAGTTATACACAAGAGGCGTCATACACAAGAATAGTGCGTACAAGCTTTAACATACATGGCCAATGTTTCTCATTTGTTTTCCTCCTTTCAGTCTGGCATTTTCTTTGTCCTAAAAGCCCCTTTTTGCCCTTCCTGTGGGGCTTATATTTACTTGTCGTCAACAGAACAGTTCCGGACAAGCCAGGGCAGGCCGCTATATATTGTAATTTAAACTTTAATATCTCCAAGGTTGAAGCAGGAACTTCTCTTATCACGAAAACGTTAACGTCAATTGTCCCTTTTTTCTTATCTTCTCCAATTCGATAAGAAGTTAATCTCACTACAAGGGTACCTTTATTAAGTTCCCAATACATGTACATAGTTTTTCCATACGAAGTCGATTCTAATGTTTCGAAGTCGTGATTCTAAATTACAAAATTAAAAAGAATTACAAAATATAATACTGATAGTTCTAACGTAAACAAATCAGGATATTGTATTGATGCCCATGAAGTGTCCTCTTTTTTTCTTTTTCTTCTTGTTAAAAATACAAAATAATACACGCCATTGTTGCCCATGGAGAACATAAAGAAAACTTTTGCGTCAGCGGAGCCTGCGAAACGGCTGAACAAAGTTGGAGGAGTTGAATCTCACTTGCTAAGTATCCAAGTGACGAGACTACTGCTCCACTTTGCCCAAAATCCGTTCGATTTCCAAATCCGACAAATCAGATCGGATTTCCGACGTGTATTAACTGCGGTTCTTTTTAATTTTCTTTGTTGAAACTGGGAGAAAATACAGCGCTTGATTGAGTCCCTCCGCTCTGAGCTGGAAGAGATAGATCTGGCACAAAATTCCGGCAAAGCCAGACAGCAACCGAAGTTTCTTCCAGCTTTGCGAAATTTGTAGGTACAAAATCGCAAAATATGCCTAGATCCCCACTTCCAACTCACAGCAACAAGGCTTTTGTAGAAAAAAATTGGTAGGTCCTTTTGGGGTTCTTTTAATGTGCTTCGGTACGGAGGTACGTGAAAAGTTACTTGAAAATATTACTGCCAGGCTTTAAAAAATAAAGAGAATACGTTACACCACCTCACGAGTGCTTCAATCGTGAATGTACAGGTGGTCTGGAACCAGACTGGCTTTTATAGTGCGACTGGGGCGAACGTGTGGTCAAGTTAAACTGGGCTTGGTCTTTTGGGTGGAAAATAAGTGTAAAGCGAAGAGGCGGATAAAGAGCCAGGTCACTTGAGCTAAGGCTGATAAGCTCGTTTGATTTTTGCATGGCAAAGGCCTCCCTGATAACGTCTTCGTATTTGAGTTACCCAGGATAAGACGCCTCAACACACAATGAGCCAGAGCGTCAAGGAACTCTTGCGCGATCGTCTCAAAAATGTCTTGTGCAGAAAGCAATAAATCCAGTTCTCGAATATGCAACTTGAACTGAATCCTTGTCTAAATGTATACAATACATATGAAAAATAAGGCTACTGCCAGTATCGAGTTTATCGCAGTAAATCATAGTGACCGAATGAAGAAAAAGCGACGAAATACTGTGCGATGGACGCAAATGAGTCTCTATATAACCATGGGCAAAATGGGTGCAACATCCTTAAGAATTTCCATTACTTTATTATGAATAAAACTCCCATACAGCTTCGAGTTTTACGGCACGATAGCATGGAAAACGTAGAAGTTTTATACGCATAGGAAACGTAGGAGTTTTCCGTGAAAGTTATGCGAAAGTTTACAGAAATTCTTGTATATAAGAAGTTATGTTTATGAAAGTTATATAATACCATGACAGTTTTGCTGTTTCCCTTTTTGTTGTAATTGATAAACAGAAGACTGTATGCAAATTGAGTACGTGATTACAGTTATTATGCCTACCATTTTGTGCGCAGAAGCTCTGCGCGTTCATGTATAGCTCTGCGCGCCACCTTGCGGAAGCTTGGGTATAGTAACAAGCTAAGCTTATAGGGGAATCTTATTGCGAATGTGTATTACAGACTAAATTCTAATTCAATTATAATTACATACAAATTAAATACTAATCCAATACAAACTACGCTGTAGGAAAGCCTTAATATCTTTGCCTCATCACGTAGACCAGAACGTTCTATTCTAGAAGTTTTCCAAGACAAAGAATAATAACCTAGTCTTTTTATCTTTATCTAAGGATTGCAAGAGCTAACTTCAACCTAAAAGTTGTGGTGCAAAGGTACATTTGTCTGGGCCAGGCGATAACAAACCAACGTTGCAGCATTGGACATCCATAAGTCTTTTTCTTTTCTTGTTTGCCTGTCTAATTAACGTTCGTCTTGAAAGATACGGTTTCCCCAGAAACACTCCAGATTGTTCTGTTTAATCAATATTTTCTCCATAATAATATACGATAGCTTCTACACTACATCCTACAATGTTCCTCTTTTTTTTTATTTCAAAGAAAAGAGAACAAAACGTCCGCTAATAAGTAAAGGCCGGGAACCTGAGTCAAAAGTTAGAGCAAAACGATAGAATAAGTCATGCTATACTTGCATAGCTAATCATTCTTATCTGGAAAGTCAGATGACCAAGTCTTAGCAAATTCCGATGATAAAGAATGAACGACTTCGAAATGAAGTTTCCAGGTAAAAGACCTGACGTCAGCTCTTCTTTCGTACGTACCTTATCATGTCACCTCGAAAAAGTACTTCTTATCTTAATTTGGGCGAAGTTTTTTAACCTTTACGACTTTTACCCATTAAAACGGGAAAAACTTTCTTACACAATCCCAAAAAATGTCAAAATAAAGCTTACCTTGTCTGCCAAAGTTAAGTAATTCAGCCCATCAAAGGGCCTATTTTCAGGCGAATTTACCACGATCCCAGTTTGAGGCTCCACCCACACTTCTGTAATGATTTCCAACTGACTATCAGCCTCGGGCGTTTCACCTTCATCCGATGCGTCTTCAAACCCGCTACAAGATACATACGAGATGAAATTAGTATCACGTTTCCGTTTATTTGTACATTTCTATGAAGAAGAGTCAACCTTTCTTTGGCAACAGATCCAGTATGGTGAGGTGGAAATAACACGTACTGAAGAACGCACGCATTCTCGGGCCCATCCACGGTTACATCATTAGTGCCGCAATGTCCCTAAAAATAATAAAAAATAATACAAGATTAAATAAAAGTATACAAATTAATTAACTTAAGATTGATTTACTTTCATCTGTACTTCCAAGACCATCGACAAGACGCCTGATGAGGAATACGCAAAGCTAAAGCCTTCCTTTAATCGTATCCTAGAAGTAGGCAATTCGGAACATGAATCTTGGAATATTTTGTTTACGTTCTACATTTATTTCAAAATGGTCTTAAGTTACTTGGTAAGCGTGTGCAAGATTCTCGAGACGGAATTTAGGCTTAGAGCCACGCCTGGACCCGCTTGTACTGACCACACCCAGCGGCGATGATGCAGGTAGTGGGCTAGAGAGGTAAATTGAGGCCCTGCTTTGGCTGCATTGGTATCGGGGAAAAAAGTCGACGGAGTCAAGCCTGGCATGGATTGCGGGGTCAGAGGCACGTTGGATCCGTCTTGGGGTAAGGCTCGAAAGAAGTCCACTGGCATTTTCTCGTATCTGTTAACAAATTGCAGTGTAATTCAGACTTGGACGACCTTTTTCATGTTTTTTTTATTTATTTTTTCAAGTCATGAAGGAATTTTTACCTGACCAAAATCTTCTCTAGCGGTTTCTGGAGCAAGATACAACAACGCAGCTCCGAGCGAGGCGTGGGGCCCGTGATTGAAACCGCATTTCGGTCCGATTCTTTACTTCTTTGCGTCATGACCAGTGTCCGGATCTTTTCGCGCAAATCCGATACGATTTGGTTTCTGCGGATACCAGGTGTGCCGCCCAGAAATGCTAACCTGAGGATAACACAAGGCGGCTTGGAAGTGATGCGAATCACGTAAAATGAGGTAGGCGGCCGCTCCGGTTCCCTTGAATGACATAAATAAACGTTTTATTTTCTTTATAGGCGAAAATAATGTTAAAACAGGGGAAATTTTTTTCAAAAAAAAAAAAAAAAAAAAAAAAATGTTAAAAAAGGAAAAGGAGGGTTATTTACCCATATAGGAAGCCGACATATGAATGATTCTCCAATAAAACAAAGGAAGACTGGTCCCTTAGCAAGCTGTTGAGTACAGCCGTTGCTTGGCGACATTGTACGGGATGATATCGTCCGGAGGTATTGGGCAAGTGTAAATAGCGCGGCAAAGGTCGATCATGCTCTAGAATGACCCCGATTCGATGAATATGGAGGAACTTCTGCCACACAGTCAGGTCCAGCATGAAAATGGGCTTCCAAAATGAGACAAACTGCGAGTACGCAGCGTCGGCAGAGGTTAAATTGGGCGTAGAGGCATTGGGCGCCAAGTAAAACAACGGCACGCCACTCTTGATGCCTTCGGGGATGGTAAAGAAGAGGGGATTCGATGAAAACGAAT
This sequence comes from Lepidurus arcticus, assembly GCA_003724045.1. Classification (NCBI taxonomy): domain Eukaryota; kingdom Metazoa; phylum Arthropoda; class Branchiopoda; order Notostraca; family Triopsidae; genus Lepidurus; species Lepidurus arcticus. The sequence goes on from RJJA01000345.1 coordinate 34,941, forward strand.
GCAGATGGGCCAGAAACTGGTCCGTTTGAGATAAAGTCTTGTAAAGCATCCAAAACTGGGTCACAACTGCTTGTCGATAGGGTGACTTGAAGCGTTCCTTGACGCACGTGACATCGTGCAAGAACTCGTAAGGCCCTACGCGATTTCAAAGTTATTTATCACAACCAAATCTTATTTTTTTTACCTTCGATCGCAATTTCGCACTGGACGTTACTGCGCGTCACGGGCCATTCAGCTCTCAAGGCATATTCTACGTACAGACCAGGTCTCCATGGTAAGGTCAAACGGACTTCCACTATACCATCTTCGATTACCGCAATTTGCTAAGAAATAAAACAAAAGTACAAAAATAAGTAATAAATACTAACAAACATTGATCTTTCGGTAATCAGTATTTTGGTTAGATTTTGTGTTTACCTTAATAGTGTAGCCTTCACGCAGGCGACATGACAATACCGAAGCCAAAGGGGTAAGTAACGTGTAGTCCGACAGTTTTTTACGCTCCCGAATTTGCGGTAGAGAGAGCAAACGAGGATTACTGTAGAAAGAGAGGCATATTAGTGCGTAGAAATGAAAAAAAGAACAAGAATTAGGTAAGGTGGTTACTCTAGTTCCCATTCAGGCTTGTCGGGCTTCGAAGGTGGCACTTTGGCTCCGTACAGAGGTTTCTGAAAGCTCCAGGCCAAAAAGGCTTTATGGTAGACGTTCATATCATGCTCATAATTGGGTTCCTAGGTAAAAATCAACATAAAAAGTGTTTAAAGTGGGTAAAAACCGTTTCCAATAGGTATAAAGGGTTTACCAATTCTGGAGCAGAGCTTAAGAACGCACCAAACGTGGTGGAAGCAATGAATTCCAGCAAATCTGACTGAGGAATCATTCCTAAGGACGCAAAGGGATGAAAGGAGGAGCCTAATTGCACAAAGGAGCAGCCAATGGTACTGTTTCGCAGTTGGATCAGCAACTTTTCCAAAGTAAACGCTTCTGCCGTACTGAAAGCTCCATCTGTTATCACAACAATTCCTGCAAAACGACAAAATTATTCTACATAAAAAATTACTATAAATATTATAAATAAAAAATTCAATAAAAAAGAAAATTTCATAAATATTATGATACATTGTTTTGTTTAAATTTCAAGTAGATCCTACCAGCACTACTATTCTCCGGTAGTAGCTGCAAGGCCAAAATGCCATAGCGAATCATGCTAACAAACGAAATGTCGGGATTGGCTACCGGAACATTGGGTATCACGACGCTGTTTTCATTGCTTTGCTCAAACAGTCCCCCAACCAAGCGTTCGGACTCGACCTACGAGGACAAAAAGTCACTTTGACGTAAACATGACGGATTTCTGTTACGTTTGGCTTAGCATACCTTAAAGGCTTCTTGTTGTTCACAGACGATAGAAGTAATTGCAGCCACTTTTGACTCGCGTTTCATTAACTGACGCTCCAGCAACTCGATAAATAAGGGCAAATTTAAAAGCGTGAGAAGCCATCCTTCCGCCAAAACCTAAGCACGGAAAATAGTTTAGAAACCTGAATTTCTTGCTTAAAACACTACCTGTTGACCGCCCGGGATGAAATATGGAGTGAAGGCAAGGACTGTGACGTGGATCGCAGGCTGGAATAACAACTGACTGCCGGGTACCACAAACTGGGAAACAATAGTTCATTTTTTAAGCCCTCAGAGACTTGGTACTGAGAATAAGAAGCATACTGGTCGAGTGATACCCTCCAAGCACCGTCTCAAGGACACCAGAATTTCGTCATATAACACAGATCCTCTTTGAACATCCTATGAATGGATTGGAAGTTTAATAATTAAGAAACTTAAGCACATACTAATAGAGATAAGTAAGAATAAGAATACAAAATGTTTCTTACCACAGTGGCAGCAGAAGGACTTAGGTCTAAACAAAAGACCAAACGGTACGTATGGGACAGGAAACTTATGGCTGTACTAGGTGTGATAATATAACGGTATAAATGACTGGTATCCGAGTCCCAATCCGCTGGAGGATCTTGAGGTATGGCTGACACAATGTCCAGTTCCCCCGAAAAATTGTCCTAAAAAATAAACGTTTAAAACATTTCAAACTCGTTTTGTATATGTTTATTTAATTTGAGTTTAAGAGAGCATACCAGATCATTCGCCTTGGGGACATCGATGGTAGAATTCAAATGTAGGAAATACCACTGGGCTCTAGCATTCCGTGATATTCTGTACTCCTTTTTCATGAGCAGATACACATGCTCAGCTTCCAGGTCAGGAATTTCTTCCAAATCCAAATCCATTTTACAATCAACGGTTTTGCTTCCTACATTGCTAAAAAAGGCAGTTGCACTTGAAATAAATTTAGAAAAAAATGTAAAGTAGGTCACCTGTTTGGGCCTGTCTCATGAAACGCCCCTTTCTCCGTTTTATTAATGCGTTAATATTGAACTTATCCACTTAAGACTGAGGAAGCCAGGTTCCATGTGGGTTATGTAACCGAAATGAGTAACTGTCAAAGACGCAACACGCCAGCAGATTTTCTCCAGAATTTGTACAAGGTCTAGAATTTCACAAATATTGACAGAGCTTTAGCAGGCACGTGCACGTGTTGTGCTACTGGCAGAGACTACTACAAGCTAGTTAGCGCGTAGGAAGACTCATTTAAGAGGCTTGAAAATGGTTATAATTTTCTAATGGCAAACGGGTAAGTATTACGATACTACAATTCCTACAGTAAGAAGCAGTTTACATGTTGCATAGTAAATTATTAACATTATGACGAAAATGTTGTAATGGTGGTGGTATTTGTCCTTGCCCTTCTCTTTAATCTTTCTTTCCTTTGTCTTTTAACCTTCACCTTTCCTGATTATTTTTTTAGTAACCTTGTAGGCCATTCTTCCTACATTCTTGACCTGAGGTTATTCGATTACTATAAAAGGGAATGTTTTTTTAGTCGAGAGAGTCAAGCAGAAGAGTTCAGGCTGATGAGAGAGTGTGAGAGTAAAGCGAGTTCTTGGACGAGATAGTCAGTGGAGAATATACGCGACTTATTATTGTACCCGAACCCTGCTCACGTATTTTTTTTAATTCTTCGAGTAGAAAAATTTCGTGACAATATGAAGTATTCTTTCTTAAATTTTAAAAAAAAATATTTTCGTGTAGTTAGCCAATAGCAGTTACAGGTGCGGTAGCGCGCGGTAATGGCTTTGGCCCAATTGGCGCAAGGCCCACCGCAACAATGAAATCTACTTCGAATTGATCCGTGGAGCGATAAGGACGCAAAGTGATAAAGCTGTCTTCTAGAAAACGTATTCTTTATTAAAAACTTAAGGTTATCTTGCTTTTTGTTTATCTACAATGACAGGGAACTACTCCGAGAATTTGGCCACTTCTAGTATTTCTGGAACGTTTCCTACGTTATTGAGGTACACAATTCAGTTTAAAACGTACTCAACAATGAACTTTAGGCATAATTTGTTTTGATAGATGGAGAGGCAGCTTGTACAAAGCACTGTATCCTTGGATCCTTATTTACATCGCCCTCTTCTACGCAATTGCCTTAATCTACGAATACGCACTAGACGAATGGCAGCAATTGTAAGATTTAGAGTTTATTAGTTTTAGGCTAGACCACAAAGTTGCCAATTTAACCGTTTTTCTACTTTCAGCGCCTTCTGGGGGGTTTCTCGTCACGTATCAACTTCTATGGACTCCATCCCCGTAATTCTCATGTTGGGCTTCTTCGTCAATATGTGCGTAAGCCGTTGGTGGACTTGTTACACTTCTTTACCGGAAACCGATATGGCAATCATGGTCGCTCACTACGTATTCCGCAAGGAGGTATACAGCGAATATGGTAGACTGGGCACTCGTAATAATTAACTTGCAACTATAGGATGACACATCCGCAGAAAGTTGCAAAACATTCTGTCGCTACATGAAGACTTGCTGGATCATGTCGCTGGGTTCAGTCGCTGCGGCCCTCAAACTGAAGTTCCCGGATAACGCTAGCTTCGAAACACATGGTAACATCGAAAAGAACGGTTTAAACAATGTCGGCTCACAAAGATTACCTTCATTATAGGACTCCTTTCCGAAGAGGATCTGGATGCCTTGGCCAAAGCTGAAGAAGACATGGGTGCAGCACCGAAGCCTTGGTTGATTATGATATGGGTTCGTCGAATGGTCCAACACTCGCAGTTGCACGACGGACTGGACGAAACCGAAGCTGGTATGCTTATGAGCGCGGCAAACAATATGAGAGGTGGCTGTGGTAAAGTTGCCGGGAGCTGTTCATCAATGATGCCTCTTATGGCCACCCAGGTACAAATTTGATCTACTGCTCAAAATTTGACCGCAAGTTTGTGTAATTTCCTGTACAGCTTTGTATCTTCACCGTCCATGCCTACGGACTCCTGGGTTTGATTGGAAAGCAGTATACCAACCCTTTCTACAACGCCCAAGGCAAGCCTCAGTTGGCCGTGACGGATTTCTACCTTCCCGTCTTTAGCATCCTTCCAGTAACACACAAATCAACATACGATATACAATAATCTGAATATTGACAGTAATTTTTTTTTCTAGTACATCTTGTACTGCGGATGGTTGCGCGTGGGTGAAATAACCCTGAACCCTTTTGGTGATGACGACGACGATATCAACATTCTGAGTGCTTGTGAACGCAATTTTAGAGTAATAGCTTGTGATCTTGCTTTACCTACCAAAAGAACCTGACCCAAACTTTTTTTCTTATTTTTCTTAAAATAGGTTGCTCTGGTAATTGAACAACACTTTAACGATCCTGAAACCTTCAACCTAAACCAGTGTTTATTTGACGAAGATGGCTCTCCTCGCCCTTACTTCCATGTGAATCCCACTGATGCGAAGACGATCCGGATTCATTAAACGTTCCAACATTTTTACGCTAAAATGTGTGTTGTTAAAGTCAAATTCAACCCGTGAAACCAAAACTCAGGCGTGTGTAACAAACTGCCGTAATTCTTTGCTTGACTGACCTATTAAATTATCGTTCTTCACGAGCAACACATCTGCAGGAATTTGATACGATACGAACGGTTAAAGGGCGCAACAGTGAAGTTTTTTTTTGTTTAATCACAATCCCTGTTCAAAAACAATAGGAACAAAACAAAAACGGCAGTCTATTTCTAGGCTTTTTGTCGCTAATGTCACACAGCACAGGATTTCTGTTCATGGACCTATGCAGATTGTGCAATCTTTCATCGAGAAATGCGCACAGCTCTTTCAAGTGACTTTCATCAAACATGTCAACATTCTTCAGAGTTCTAGCAAAAAAAAGTTATTGAGTAGGGGGTTCTTCGCCTTCTTGAGGACCACCCATTTGCCGTCGAAGTTGCTCCACTAATTCGGGGTTGGTTTCCTGCATCTGTTGGGCCAATTGTTGCCCACTATTTATACATAAATACAAAAATGTAAAAATCCGATTCAGAAGTAGTGCGTTCTACTTACACTCGAAGTAAAGCATCTAAGCCACCTGCTTCTGACCCACCACCTCCACCGGACATTAGTTGACCCATTCTAAAAATAAAAATAAGGAAATAAGGAATGTTAAACCTTTCAACCGATGAATATGTAAAAAACGTTAAGTATGAAAAGAACGTCCTACATATTTTGCATGGAAGGATTGGACAACATTTGTGTGGCCATGTTCATCAGTCCTGGGTTGCCCAGCAAACCTCCTAAATCTGGCATACCAGGCACAGGACCTGGCATAGCTGGCACCGCCTGCTTAAGTTTGTCCTCAGCTATCTTTAAATTGCTCCTATAGCTTTCGTTGTCCGGCTCCAGCTCCAAAGCGCGTTGATAGCAGTTGAGAGCTTCTCGGTCTTGATCCAGACTCGAATATGCTAGTCTAAGAAAAGAGAACAGGACAAGCCATTAATAACTTGCACAAATAAATAAAGCTATAATGAAGTTATAATGTGAGCGTTACCCCATCCTGCCATAGGCCTTGCTGTACTTGGGATCAATTGTGATGGCCGTTTTGCAGTCTTCAAGAGCGAGATCGTGGTTATTCATTTTACTGTGAGCGGCAGCACGGTTACAATAATAAACGGCATTCCGACCGTCCATGGCGATAGCTCTAAACAACGCAATAGTTTTAAAATACTGCTCAGGATAAGAGGAAAACTTACTTTCCGTAAAAATCGATGGCTTCGGTATACTTCTCAACCTTCATAAGATTGTTCCCTTCATTCTTAAGCGCTTCAGCTTCAACCTTAGCCTCGGGGGTGGCTTCTGGAGGCAACGAAGTATTTGTCTGCGCCAACGACACAAAAACGATTTATAGGTCGTTTATTCAGGTATAAACAAGGAAAAGAAGCATTAAGATTCTTATGCACGTACTTGGTCCTTTTCTAATGCTTCCTGGAAGATGTCTAGCAACGACCTGGAAAGACTTAGGCTCTCAGAATCTTTGGGATCGAGAGCAAAGGCGGTTTCCAAGCACTGGACGGCTACTTCCAGGCTTTCTTGAGCGTCACTGGATAAACCACCAAACTCTCTCTGCTCGGCCAGGAACTGTACTATGGCCAACGCAAGACGCTTTACGGTGGACATTTCGGGATCTTAGCCTCAAGGGTTATTAATTAAATAAGAATTAAATTAATTGCCACGCGAGCACGCAACCTCTTCAATTCACGTTATTGGGTCTTTAAAATAAACAACATCGCCCTCTAGGGAGAGATTACGAAAGCTCTTTCCTTTGGCGCATAGGGTTGCCTCATGTTGGTGCCACAAAACAAATTTCGGCAAGTTTAACTCGTCCGAATTTAGCAAAAATGGAGGAATACGCCAGAGAACCTTGGTGAGTCGTCAGTTGCATATTAAGGTTCACTAATTTACCGGTTTTTGTAGCCCTATGCGCATTGTCGACGATTGTGGCGGAGCTTTTACCATGGGTGTCATTGGAGGAGGTATTTTCCAGAGTATTAAAGGTTTCAGAAATGCACCCAGCGTAAGTTGTCTTCAAGCGATACACTTCTTTTTAGATGTTAAATTGTGTTGTATCCTCCATAGGGGTTTTCAAGAAGAGCATTAGGAAGTTTAACAGCCATTAAGGAAAGGGCACCAGTTATTGGCGGTAACTTCGCTGTTTGGGGAGGCATGTTTTCGACAATCGACTGCACATTAGTCTACCTTCGAAAGAAAGAAGACCCCTGGAATTCCATCATCAGTGGAGCTGCCACAGGCGGGATCCTAGCTGCCCGAAGTATGTTTCATTTCTTAGACTAAACAACTGAACATCATCTAAAGGAGCTTTTTCTTGTTATATAAGATGGTCTTCCGGCAATGGCTGGAAGTGCGCTCATTGGAGGCGTTTTGCTAGCTTTGATCGAAGGCGTGGGTATCATGTTAACGCGCTTTTCCGCCGAGCAATTCAAACCTGTTAGCCCGCAAATGCAAATGGAAGATCCTTCACAGCTGGGTCAGTCAGCACCGTTTGGAACGCAACAGCAGTACCAATAAGGTGGTACATGTTAGTGTTCTGGTTACTTTCATTTGTCAATCCAATTACAGTCAGGCATGTAAAGGAGATCAACAAGACAGATAGAACGCGTGTTGAATCGTGTTGGCCGACTTTTCTTGTGTCTTTGATTCAACATGCGTTCTGAAATTGTTCTTTATGGGGGTGTTATGCAGTAGTGACGTAATTGTACATTTTGCTCTTTACGGTTGCCATGTGTAAACACCCTCGACGCCTAAATAACCTGTATAGAACCCAAAGCCTCTACGGTTACAAAACGTGGGAATAAACCTTTTTTGAACAAACGACCCTGTACGCTTTGAAAAGTGGTGCAACTAAACATTTCAATAGAATTTGGCTAGAATTACTTTTCAACAAAACAAACACACCAACTCAAAAATAGTTTTTTAAAATTAGCAGGGATAAGGATACCTTAACACAAAACATGTCTTTCAAACCCCTTCAACATATTGCTAAATATTGCGAATGTCATGGATATCCTCTTCTTCATCCCAGGAATGCTTATTGACTGGAAGTATACAGGTGGGACGACGGATTCAGCAAACCAATACGCTGCTTCTGCTTACGGTGCTCCGTCATCTGAAACCATGCCCAACAAATCAACAACAAATTTCAAAATTATCTTATTAGCATGTTATTTTTGAAATGTATGCTTTATGTTGCATGCGCAGAAACAATACGCGTTCATACAGAACCTGCAAAGGAACACTAACGCCATCTAGCGGTAGCTTGGATGTAACAAACTTTACTTTCTTAACGCAAATACAAATCAAGTTACCTGGTCCCTTAAATCGGTCAGCTGTCTACACAACTGCGTCACCAGTTCTTGCGTCGACTCCAAATTCATTTGCAGGGTAAGGAAATCATTTTGCTCCGATTCTTCCCCTTCTGCAGCCAAAGACATGGCTCGAAGTCGAGGGAAAAAGTCCAAATTTCCATCCTATTGAATATCATCTTGATTTTTATGCAATTTCCAAACACGAGTGATTCATTTTACCTTTACTCTGTTGGAAACATAACTCTCCGGTCCTGTAAACTCGGTTGGATCTTTGACTTTTATGAGAACGAGGAAGTACAGGTAGTGCCACATGTTATGCTCTTCTCGGATATGGCTCTCGAAGCTCGTTTTCCGGTTATCGAATTTCGAACGATTCAAGCCTAAAGGTTATTAAACATTGGTTTTAGTTTCGAGGTACGAGTTCAAGTTTGGGATTGGAATACATACCGCAAACGAAGCAAGTATTCTTAAGAATTTCTTCTTTCTGCTGCTTCTCGCTTCTCAAGTCGGCGAAGGTGTCGATAATGACACCAAAGATCAAATTCAGGACAATGACGATGACGACAAAGTAGAACAACAAGTCATACACTACCCGGGCCCCAAACATGGATTCCTATAAAAAAGAAAACAAAAAAACAACAATAATATACCTTTCTCGAGTTATCTTCCTTTAAAGCGAAAACAGCCATACAAATAAATAGAACTTGCGGAAAAATTGAATTTTTAGTTACAGTTTCTTTCCATGGAGCTTTTGCCAAATTACGCCTCTCGCGGCAAGAGTTGGCGAAATCCGTCATTTTGAGTACAGTTAAGTTAAGGTAAACAAGCAACAACAAACTTTTCCGTGAATATTGGTTTTGCTTTGTGTCTTTTTGTTTGTTTACCTGAGCTACGTGTAAAAGCTGTAAGCAACACCAAACTATTCACGGAAAACAGTTTGTTGTTGTTAGTTTACCTTAACTTAAATGTAGTAAAAATGGCGGATTTCGCCAACTCTTGCCGCGAGAGGCGTAATTTGGCAAAAGCTCTATTATGAGTAAAAACTAGGAATGATGCTATTAAACGCTATTTTAGTGCATTCTAAAGTAAACTTTCATGCAAATTTAGCATGTTATTTTGAAAATTATGCTTTTTGTTTCATGCGCAGAAACAATGCGCGTTCACATACACCCTGCACAGGAACAACGCCATCTTGCGGTAGCTTGGGTAAGCACATTGTTTACTGTTATAAGCATGAAATAAACAGCCCACAATACACCCGCTAGATGGCGCAGACCAATTATAAACGTCAAGAACGAAATAAACAGAAACCATGGTAACTAACGCAATGATACGTCCACGATGTCATGACAAGTCCACAAAAAATCTCAATGTGAGATTTTTATGGAAATTGTCCTTTAAAGGTAAATTACTTTTCGACTAGGAGGTCGTAGTATATCGCCAATGCCTCCACCGTTTCTCAGTCCCCAATTGAGCGTCGTAACGATGCAGTGGAACAACGAATCGCAGCCACGCTCTTTATCTTCTCTTTCCTCGGGACAAGACAACGCTGCGGGTACAACCTGGCTCGAATTTGCTTCCGTTTCGTTTATTTGTGCGTCGTGGGAGCTTCTGTAGAATGCCTTGTCCCTGAACGGGCAATTCGTTCCCATTGTACAAGAACCAGTAGAAGCAGCAGGCTGATCATTAACTAAGACAAATTCCTCCAATCAGTATCAACTTTGCACGCAAAAAAAAAAAAAAAAAAAAAATCTGCACCTTCTGAAATATCCAAAGCTTCCGACACTTCACTTTCCACTTCTACCAGAAAGTCATCTCGAAAGAAGATGAAGCCTATGATTGAGAACATGTAGACGAGAATAAGTGCCAGTACTGCCGTCAGGATAATGGACCGTCCATTACGTGTCACGGAGCGAATGACATTGAGCAAAGTCTCTTCGCGATACACCACGTCGAACAACTAACCAAAAACAATAATGAAATCTTAAACATTCAAAATATACAGTACGCTATAGGGCTTACGAGTACGGAGAAGAAGAAGGGATGAGTGGTAAGCCCCAAGAAGCAGAAAATTAGGTACACAAAATGGTACCAGAGTTCCTTATCCCACGCAATTTGCTTCCAATGTCGACTGAGAGTACCTTGGTTTCCTACAATGCTCACCAAGTGAACCATTTTCATGACCACCTAAAAAAAGGCAGACAAATATATATATATAAAAAAAAAAAAAAATCAATGTAAATTAAGTAGGAATTTCAAGAATCTTGTCGTTACGTTTGCAGTCCCTAGTAATGCAAGAGCAGGTTGAGGTCCAAGGGAAAATATGAGTCGTAGGATGAGAATAAACCCAAAAGTGCGTATAAACGTGGCCCGTGGAAACGTAATGGCCATCCCTCCCAAGGAAAGCATTAACGCCCATATCAGGCCCGATATATGTGGACCAGGATCTAAAAACAACACGAAATCCGGGATATATTCAATGAAAACCTTCCATTAAACGATCTGAGAGATCTTTACTTGGTAACTCTTCTCCAAACGGGTAAAAGAAGGCCACAATCAAGTTCAGTAGAACGGCCAAGTTGAAGAGAACTTTGCTCCAAGTCGACATGTAATTTGCCACACGAAAGAGCATTGGTTGGCCTATTGAATTAAAAAAATAACGACAATAATACATAGAAATTCAGAAAAAATAGATCTTAAAATGCAATAGTTCCAATACCGCGCAATTTTTTCTGCCAAATCATTTCATCAAACATGTCATTGACCCGGTCAAAGAATTCCGTCACTTTGGAACCCTGGTCATCTCGCTCCACAGTGTTAAATACGCGGAATTTCGTATCACGAGTCAAATACTCGCAAATTTCCGGTATGGGGAAGACTATTTGCTCCATAGATCTCTCTGCATCATCACGAACGATCTTTATTTAAAAAAAATATCTTAGCTTGTAAAGAAAATCGAATTCCACAAGAAAATTCCCAAGAATTTACTTCAATTTGAGCCGTATGGGAAGTGTAGTACTCCAAAGCATCGTTCGTTCTGGGTTCGAAATCCTCCGAGGTTTTCAACAGAGTTTCCAGCTTCTTATTGTGCTTCGATAGTAGATGACATAGAATGTAGATGTTATGACCAACCTAGAAAATAAATAAAAATAATCTTGTTAATAAAACTCATGCGGATTTCAGCATCGTATTACTTCTCGTGGGCTGACTACTTGGTGATCGTCCTCTTTGCCATATACGCTGACCAAGTGCTGTTCTTTCTCTTCTACTTCTTGGTGAAACGCACGGCATGCAATTTCGACCTAAAAAAAAAAAAAAAAAAAAAAAAAAAAAAAAAAAAAAAAAATTGAGCATAAACTTGGACATATTGAACCTTCTTGGGACATTTTGGCTTTTAATTTTACCAGTTGTTTCGGATTCATGTTGAAAAGTATCCGTTCAGCGTTTTCGCTGTCTCCGCGACTTTCGGTAACGGCTAAAAGCAGCTTGGACGCGTTGTTCTTCAGCTGCCAAACCAAATCCATGCGAGTTTCCCCCAACGGGTTGATGTCCGTCGACAACAAGGCGGTGATTATGTCCAATCCGTTGGATTCCTGACTGACGATACAATTCTGGTTCTGATGACACGGACCCTAATAGAAAATACAACCTTGAGCTGAAACATTTTTTTTCATAATTAAAAAAAAAAATATTTGTATCATTTTAAAAATTACATTTATTATTTTCTAAATTATTTGTACTTTTTCTTTTTTTTACCTGGCAGTATTCGGTCAAAGTTTCTAATGTTTGGTTAATCAAGGCCACATTCTGCTCGTTGATATACAAGCCCAGCAAGCCCAATCCCCCCGTGGTGGATCCGCAAATGCAATCCAGTAAAGTAAGCGTTTCGGACACGAGATTATAGTTGTTATAATTGCTTTTTTCGGGTTTCTGGCAGCGCAAAAAGTTTTGCAGCAGCCTGTTATGGTTTTCGCACAGCAATTGCAGGAAACGCAGCATGGGCTGCATCACGAGGATCTTGGGCGACAACCGATTGTCTTCTTCTTTGTCTTTGTGCTTCTCTAACTTCTCGGCCAACATATCTTCAAACGCAGAGCCCATGGAGAGCACTGGTGAACTCGGTTCTTCCAATTCTGAGTCGAAAAAAAGAATCAAATTCATTAATAAATACGAAATATAAAGCGCCAAATATCGAATTTCCCCTTTCTACTATACTCAATAGCTACCTTACTACTTACGGAAATTGATCCAAGATGCCAAATAAACGTTCATGCGTAAGCTACTCATGTGCGAGCGAGGCATAAAGAAAAAAAAGGCAATCACCTTTATACGCAAAACTCGCTAAATCTTCTCCCAAAGCTTCGGACAGACTTGCTCGCCATTCTCGCGAAATTTGGCGAGGAGTAAGGGGTCTGGGCGGGGACGGAGTGGGCGGAGCTAGCCTAGAACTGGTTTTGGAACTCCGCATCCAGCGACTGACCATACCCCCAAAAGACCCCCAATGGAACCCAAATCTGGAACTGGTCGACAAGCTAGGCAATCGTTCTTCCTCTTCTTCTTCTCCTTCGGCGCCCGTGCAATTCAAGGAATGAATCGGGGAGATGCCCACATGCGCGTCTTGTTCTCCTACGTCCACCATGCCGAAATTGCGTATGCGGTTCTCGTTCGAGTCTAAAGACGCAGTCCATTTGAGCTCATCGCGCTGAGTGGATTCCAAAACGTTTTTTTTGCAGTCAAGCGAGGACGTATCCTTAGAGAAAGACCACACGAACCGTCGCCAGGCCGGGCGGTCCATCCATAGCGTCGAGTAATGGTGCGAAGGCGAAGATTGTGCGTTAGGCGTAAAAGCTGGTTTGGTGTTAAAGCCATCACCGGAAACCAATCAAAATAAGAGTAAAAAAGCAAATTAAATAAAAGCCATGCATATATTTCGCCCATCTTTTGCAAATTTTTGCGTGTATAAGAAGCAAGAATCTTCCTTCGTTTGGAACAGTTTTGTGTAAAATTTAAATAAATTAAATTAAATAAAAAATAAATACCTTTTTGTTTCAACGCCTTTTCGATGCTGTCCTTCAGTTCTTCATCCGTAGTCTTGGAAATGGTTTCCGTGGTATTGACAGTGACGGTTGACTTGATCTCCGTGAGCGCTTCGTTCATTTTCTCGTAAAAAATCTAAAAAATAAAGAAAAAACGGGTTAATCACTCTGAAATCAAGGATATGGATTCTTGCGTTACTCGAGCGAAACTTGGGCTCGCTTCACTGAATTGCAGCTTGTTGTATAAACTCAGTTGGATGTCCCAGTTACCGCCTTCTAGTAAGGCAATACCCAACTCGACCACTTCAGCGAAGATGGTACAAGACAGAGGAGATGTGGTAATGAGGTCGACGACCAAGTCGGCAGCTCCTTGCTTGGATAGGTGACATTGAACTTCGTGTAAAGTCATATCCGCTCTGGACAAGTATCGGCCTGTTTTGAAAGGAAAAAAACGAAATTAAATACACCCAAAAATAATGTTAAACAAGCCAAATGGAATGGAGAAAAGTACCGTAAGCACTGGATGAATAGGATTTGCGTTTGGGAGGATTTTTGCCAAAGTAACGGGCCAGCAAATTCTTCCTTAGAGCATCCCCCTGTAACGAAAGAAAGAACTCGTCAGTATACAGCTTCCTATACTCGGCAATGTTTCAAATCTTAATACAAATCTTAAGTAATGTTCGCTAGAACAAATGCTGTATAAAAGATGAAAACGAAATGTGGGAAATGTTAATACCTACTAATGGTCCACTGGAGATAACCCATGGATTGCAAGAACGAATAGTTATTGATTTGCACATTTCATGAGTGAACTTACACGAAAAGGCTTAACTCCCGTATACCCTTAGCTCGATATAGCTTGTTACTATAGAGAATTTCGTCACAAACCTTTTGCAAAAGCCAGTACATTTCACCCAAAAATGAATTAACAGTAAAGTTAAGCATAACAAACGCTGGTGCACAAGTCATACACAACGTTTTTCTATGCATAATGGACTTGTGGTAAGCAAATTGAGCTTTTAACTTCGTGAAACACGTGGACTAAACAGACTTAATTGTCTGTGCACTTGGTAGAAGCGTAGAATTGGCGTAAAACAGCGTAAAAGAAGCATAGAAAATTTGCTGGCAGTTAGCTATCTTTTGTACTTTGCTAGGCATGGCTTTCGAAAAACGATAACAAACGCCAACGCCATCTATGAATGTTCCCATCAATAGGCTAAGGTATACGGGAACGAAGGATTCCTTTTTTCGTTCTATTTTATTTGAATTTTCGTACCTTTTCTCCGTAGTCTTTGTCCGCAGCCATCATTTCTCGCAATGCACAAAGCACTTGGACGCACGGCTTTTCTTCTTTCTCCTCCAACAGTCTTTTGGCATGCTTAATGAACCTGTCAAGGAATCAACAATAAATGTTAAGCTTACTGTGCATCTTTTTGGGAAATCAAACCTCTGAATAAATCCTCCTGAATCGCACTTGCTTCGAGCTTCAGTGCCAGAAAGGAACAAGAGTTCAGGTCGGTACAAAATATCGATCAGGGCCGACGATTCTGCCAGGACCAAAGGCTTCAGTTGGTCTTCTAGTAGGGTTACAATGTCTTGAAAGCCTTCGATAATGCTTCTGTCCACTCGGATCAGCTAAATTACGCAAAATAGAACAAAAATGGTGTTACATTTAGAATGCTTGGCATGCCTGGGGGAGGTTACTTGGCTTTGGGAAGCTTCTCGAGACGGTTGACGTGACTGAGCCAACCACTTGGATGTTTGCCTGGTAATCATCGCAGCTTTATGAAAAAAGGATACGACTGCACTGTCCAAATCGGTTGGAATGGCAATACTGCGACTTTTGGCTAAAATAAATAAACAAAAAATGAGCTGTGATGCGAAGAAAGACGATATAATCAAGGAGTGAAACAAATTCAGGGCATTGCATTACCCATATCGGACAAGGTTTTGATACAGGATTCGACACTACTTCGTTGAGCAGGCGTGAGCCAACTACAGGACGACAATCGGTAAGACGCTTGCAATAACTGGACAAAAACAGGTTGGCGAGTCTACGGAACGTAAATTCAAATAAAAAAGACGCGTTAAAACAAGTTTTTAGTAACATGCGAGTAATATCGTGCGAAAGCTCTCAATAGGAGTTAATTTCGTGTTATTTTCGCAGAAATGTGCAAGGAATGCAAGGAGGGTAGTTTTTTATTCCTATTTTAGCCAGTAAAGAGTGTACATGTTATGAAAAGCAAGCGTTTTACCTGTACCGTGGTGCTTTGGTCCGAGAAAGGACTCCGGAAAAAGGCAGTGATGACATTGACTATGGCTGAGGTGACATAGTTCTCCAACACTGTGTCTGCATGGCTGCGGTCATGGGTGGCATTAGCTATTAACCCCATGTCGACCAGAAAACTTCGCTCGAACAGCGACCACATGTGACCTGAACTGTAAATCTCCTTCACTTCCTCTTCCGTGTCCACATAACAATGGTTGAGGAAGTTCACGTAGGCTTCTTTGACCTTTAGACAAACAAAATACAGACAAATTGGAGTAAAAACAAAGTCAGAAGTTAAACTCTCATGTTTACTGTGAAAAAAATCCGGAAAAATTAAATTTCTGTCCTTAAATTAGGCCAAATTCAAGTCTTTTATGCTCGTTAACGCGTACGTACCTCTGGGATGCAGTCCCTATGAGTAACCATTGCAACTATATCATCCAACGCCAGAATTCCATGGCATTTAATCTCGGTATTAACGTTCTTGCCCATGGTGCATAATGTAAGTAGCTTAATGAGCTCTATGTGATACCTGAAATCCCCAAAATGTGTTAAAACTGAGTATATTGCGTACAATTCATACTAGATGATACCTTAAAGGACTGGAATCGTCATTTCGATGCTTCTCAGAGCGCATCATATCCACGAAGGTTTGAAACGACGCCTTGTCACTGTACAGAACCAGAACATCTTCACCCAAGGTTAACAACTAGAGAAAAATAAATAAAAAACGAATACAAAATTAAAATAAATCAATAATTGACTAAAAAATAGCTCTATACTTCTTGCATGACTATATCCTGGCATTTACGGATGTACTGGTTCTCTGCGTGCACGACCGTTTGCAGAAACCGGAGATATTCCACATGTCGGCCATGCGTTTCAACGCAGTGAACGAAGTGTTGGATGACTTTCTCGCTTATCTCGCTGCACAACGTAGCGTTATCCTGGAATATCGCGCACATGGACTGCGCTTCCAACAACTGTCGCATGGAAAGAAAAGAAAAAGCATTTAAAAAGGAATTATTCCAATAAATTTCATTTTTTTAAAAAGTTTTTGTTAGAAAACCTACCCCGGGGGTCAAAAACAAGTCAATATGCTTGTGAAGCAACGCTTGATTGGGATGGTTTCCCTGGCAAAAGTTTTGCAAGAACTCATGGGCCAATCGCATGAGTTCATTCATTCGAACGTCGTCTTTGCAGTCGTAGGGGATTTGCAACAAATCCAACACTACTGAATGAACACCCATATTTCGCAACAAGCGTTGTTCGTGCTTTCGAGGCTTTATGGGTCCAGGCAGTCCACCCGAAACAGAATCCTGGACGCAGAGCTTGTTCATCCTAAGTAAAATCTAGAAAAAAGAAGATTTGAAGTCTTTTTCTTGTGCAAAACCATCCAAAAGTACACGAACTTACTTGCTGGATTTTCCGGTAATTTTTGGATTGGTCAGAGGTTAAAGCGGGGCCAATATCGAGATCAATGGCAGAGCTTTGTTTATCTGAGGCGGACAACAAGGGTGCTGTTTTGCGCCCTTTGCTTTCACCCGCTCCACCATCATCTTCTTCGTCCAGTTTATCGTTCTTGTGACCTTCTTCATCATCGCCTTTGGTTTTAAACACCCACAGCTCGGATTTTTCCACGCGCAAACGCAAATCATCCAAATCAGCCTTGATTTGCTTGTAAGATTCCACGTCGCTGTCAGAAACTAACAGTTGCACCTGCCAAACAAGGAAGACGGGACGGTTAAAGGAATCTTTTGAAAAGAAATCAAGTTTTTTACTTGTTTAAACGCTTGCAGGACTTCCTGACGCTGCGAAAAGTGACGAAACAGGAGTTGTAGGGCACCTGACACTAACGGCGGGTAATCGTGCATGGTCAACAAGAGCAATACACGCAAATACGTGTTCCCCCCTTGACCATCCAAGTCCAGCGCTCCGCAATCCTCACTAAAACAACAAAAATAAAACAAAACATAGAATATATTAAGAAACTGACGATTATTCTGCGAAAGTTTTTTGCGTACTTGCAACCGAAAATGCCTTCCGCTTTCGCTCCAATAGCTTCCAAGTCAATACCTTTGACGATTTTGCTCGCTTCACTTTGGGATACGCGATCCGATTCATCGAACTCACGTCTGAATATAGAGAGCAGGCAACTAATCCGATAATCCAGCCTCACATTCAGGATAAACTATTAGAAAAAGACGAAAAAAAATAATAAAATAAAAGAATAAATAAAAAAGAAGTAAACACAAAACCCAATTTCATAAAGTATCTGATTGAATTAAACGCCAAATTTAGAACTTACCTGTAAAATCTCGATGATCTTTAGTTTCGTATCCATGACCAGCGAGTTTTCTTTGATGCTTTGGATGCTTTTCGCTTGGGCCAACGGCGTCATCGGGGTTTTGGGTCTATTTAGACTGACTGTTCCCAACGCTAAGCTGGTGACAACCGATCCCATATCACTTAAAGACCGCAATACACCTCCTTCAGCTAAAAAGTAAAAAAAAATCAATACAACTCTCTACAGTATAAGGTTTACATAGTAGGATAACAAGGGTATTTTCCAATATAAAGGTTTTGAACTGACTTTCCCGGTCACAGAAGGTTCCATGGGTAGGAACATAGGAGGGATGCATTCACAAACTTACCCACGCCGTGAAACGTTCGAAAAAGGAACAAAACATTCGCAAAACGGGCGATCGGCGGTCCTTTTCTTGGGTATTCGAGGGAGTTTTGAACTGGTCTAACCGTCATTGAGCTTTGCAAACCGCCGTTACCTTTTTTGAACCGCACTGGAGGGTTTGCGAATGTACCCTTTGATATCCTGGCTTTTTACTTGAATTTATTCTTGGGACTGAGAAGTCGGTTCAAAACCTTTACGGAAATACCCGTGTTATCCTAATGTGTAAACCTGTAGACTGTGTAACTCAGTTCACTACTTTAATTTTATTTATTTATGTAAATAGAATGACAAGAATGACTCACAGTTTAAGTCAGCTTCAGCACTGCTGCGAGCAGCCAAGAAATCGGACTGGGAGGAGCAATCCAGGATTTCCAACAACGTTTTGGTCAAACGTAGCAAATCACTAAAGCTGTAAAACCCGAAATACACTAATTCCCGGGCTAATTTGACCACCTGAAAGCAAATTAATCAGTTCGCTTCTTTGCTAGTGAAGATAACCATAAGACTTTTCTTCACTTCAAATGTTAGTTTGTTCTGCTCTGGATCCGCAAAACTGCCCATCCGGGCCACTACATTCCGCAAGTAATCTTCCACGAACAGCATGGTAGAACTGAAGCGTCTTCGCACGGCTTCCTTATTTTCATCTGGCAGTTTATTGCTATCATAACTGGAAATTTAGACAAAATTGTATGATTTTGGCTCTCAAGATTAGCGCAAACTTCTTAAAGTTCAGTTTACTTTTCTATGGAGAGTTTCTTGGGGATTTCCGACCACAACCGAGCATACTTGACGGGCGTAACACTTTCTTGCGGGTCTCGATCCACATGCATATGCAGCATCAAACGGCTAAAAGAAGCCCTGAGATTATACGGTAAAGCTTCGTCTGCCATGCACCTGTTTAGAGTAAAACAACGGTTCAACGAAAATTGAACAAAACTCGATGATGAATAAGCAAAATAGAAACCCATTCAACAAAACCAAGTCTACTTGGTTCTACTAAATTCAAGTCTACTTGAGTTTGCATTGCGCTAAACGTAAGAATCGGCTTACCTTAAAATGAAATCGACCGGTAGATGCTCTGAGAGGTGATTTAAAGCCAAATACTGTCTTCCCAAGCACATATTGGAGAACAAGTCCAACTGATGGCGGTAGTAATCCAAAATATCTTGGTCTTCTTTATGTTCGGAGCGCGCTCGATGAGCCAAGTCCGTCATAGATCGCGTGGTCCTCGTTTTGCCCCAAATGAGGAACACTTCCTCCTCCACCGCAAAGGACTGGATGGTATCTGAGCCCGAGTCCACCGGCGTGCGACTGAGACGCGTTTCGATCAGAATGTCGGCATTCTCAGGGCTTAAAACACTCTTGCAAATCAGCTCTTGGGTGACTGGGATCGCCACACGGTTCGACAGACACAAATCAGACAGGTAGTCCAAGAACCGCGAATCCCAAGTGTGTTTATTCTTCCTCACCAAACCCACAAACGTGTCAATTTCCGCGGCTGTTATGTGCTTTTCCAACAATTTTCGATTGTTATGGAGTAAGGCCGTCATGGTATCCTCGGCTAAGATATCGTAGCCAATTTGCTTTTGCATGAAGCCAAAGTGCTTGGCAATCCATTCCTGTGCGACAGAAAGGAAAAAAAATAACAAAAATAAAAACTAAATCTAGAAAAAAAAATAACAAAAAGATTCACACAAAATTCAAAATGAATTCAAACAAATATAAAATAAATTCACACAAAATTCAAAATGAATTAGCAAAATAATTTAAAAATAATAATAAAATATCAAAATTCAGTTGAATTACTTGATTTTTCCGGTAATCTTGTTGACTAAGACGGAAAATACGATAACATAAGCGAAAGATATGCTTATAAGGACCGTTCTTGGGATCACCCAATTCATCCATTCGCAACCAAGGGCCTTCGCCAGGCTGAGTTTCAAGAAACGGGACATGAAGAATCTTGAGCAGTTGCTTTAAAATTGACTGTTCCCGCAACAATTTCTGTCTATCACGATTCGGGTTTTTGACTATAAGCTCCAAGGCATCGTTCTTGTTCTGAACCGCCTCTTCCTCTGCTATAAAGTAGATAATATCTTGCAGCAAGCTCGTGACAGACCTGCAATGAAACGATTTCGCATTGAAATGATTGCTTATTAAATAAGCAAAAATTGCTTATTTTTTCGGTACCTTCTTTCGTTTTGTGAAACAGGGCCTTTTTCCATGCGTGCCGAAATGTTCACGAGTACTTTACACGCGTCGTTGGCGAAATCCAAATCGCGGACTTCAGTTGCAGGCACAGGGACTAAGGCAAACGCTTCTTTGTCTTCTTTGATTGAGGCACAAGCCAACTAAGAGTTGTAAAAATACAAACATAAATAAATGTAAAGAAACTATATAACATTGTTTTGTTTTCTTAAAAAAGTCTTATAAATCACCATGGACATGACAGGCTTCTCTTCATCTTTGTCGATAGGATGAGAGGTGCTGTGTACCCACGTATTGGTGCACAAATGGCGTAAACGGACACACGACGACTGCGGAACTAGCGAATCCACTCGTGTCAACGTGGTAGGATCCAGCTCAAAGAGGCAGGCAATATCGTTGCTGTGTGAAACGGCTATCAAATGGTACACTGGAATGCCATTGGGGTCTAAATGCGTCCAAAAGTTTTATTTGTATTTTACAACGAATAAGGGAAATTCACCTCGAAGGTTACCTTGCAAAGGATCATTATGGTGGTCGCCGTAGATTTCGGCCGCCAAATACTGCCCGGTAGCCAAATGCTTGAGCCGATACAACGAATTCCAGTGCCCCGCACCTCCCCTACACGGATCATACTGTACTACCTGTAAGAAAAACGAGAATGAAGGTTGATTGCAAGATCGATTGACAATTTCGCACAGAAAAGTGAATTGAAACGCAGATTTTTACCTCTACCTCCCATAAGGCTTTGCTTGACGTGGCAGCAGTAGCAGAGGTACGTCCAGTAGTTCGTAAAAAGACATGTTGGTTCTTCTTGTATTCATCCATGGTAAGAAACTTTTCCTGCTCAACATGGAACAGACGAATCACATCCCCACCTTTGAGCGTATCGTCGGCGTTTTCCTTATGCTCCATAAAGAGCGCAATTTTCCAAGAAGTTGAAGTGTTTATGACGTTTATCTAAGGCAAACTTGCGGTTATTCAACGAAGTTAGACATGGTTTGACTTACTTCTTTGCAGCCTGGGTGGTCAGGCAAGTCGTGGGTAGATGCTACGTGCAGGACTTGTTGTCCACCGTTCACTGGGTTTAAGATGACTTTGTCGCCCAAAACTACGTTATCACCATGAGACCGCAACTTGTAGAAAGGCAGGATGTAAAACCAAGAGCCTTCATTGCCGGCCGGGTCCAAATAGACTCGCATTGCATTCTTTTCTAGTAATGCAGGAAGGCGCTTATTGACGGTCAGATACTTGTTGGATTTCAGATGAAGCAACTAAACCCAAGAGCAATGATTTGCGAGTCAACGTATAGTACTTTCAACGTACTTGAACAACCCCTCCATACTGAACAGGGGTTCCTAGGACTTTCTTGTTTTCAATCTCGTTTTGCTTCTTCTCAATCTCGGCCGCATTCTAAGGACATAAGAAAGAAAAAGAAAGTTTAATGTGATTAGTACGGCAAGGGATGTAATCGCATTTGTTTACGTGGAGGCGTTTCAGCAAAACAGCGTCAGTAGTATTGGTCCCACCAGGTTTGGCTGCTTTCCAGAACTGTTTCTGGGCGGAATACCGGTTCATAGGGCATATTTTGAAAAGGCAATCTAACCCGAAGATCGTGATGGATCAAATCTTTCGTCTTCGTTAATTTTAAACACGAACCTCTGAATTTATTAGGAGGGTTTGTTGGGTCACCTGCTTCTGGATTGACTACGCACCGATCATCTACCAACCTATACAAAAATAGAGTATAAAATTACTTACAAGATATTTTTTTAAGAATCTTATAATGAATGGATGAATTACCCTAAGGTGCTCAAGAATCCTGATACATTTCCTTCAGCATAAAGGGTTGTTATATCCCCCATATGCAAGACACTGGTGTTTCCCAATAATTCCCCCATGGTAGGGACTTGCCTGTGTCTTTAGATGTACAGAAAAGGATGGTACTAATGTACCTAAACATTAAAAAACGAGCCAACCACCTGTCGATTCTCTTTCTCAGGTTCACGGGTGGTAGTTTCCGGACACTTGACTTTCCAAGTCGTAAGAGTGCCTGAAAAGTTGTAATAACATTAATATTTTAGTCACTACGAATACTAATATACTATACAAGGAAATGTTGAGGTTAGAACTTTCTTTACACAACCCTAATTTCAGGCACAAGGAAAAACTGGAAAAACAACACTTACCGACTAGTCAACTGGCAGGATAGGTGTGCCTTAGTGTTTTCTAATGGAGGCGCTAGATGGCGTAGGCAACGTTTTGTACCCCAAGGCAAAGCTGATGAACACGTGAACACGTTTTGGTGTTTGTTTGAAGCGAGTTTCAAACTAGTCCAAACAAGTTAGAACTAGCTTGAACCAGTTTGAACTAGTTTGCACCGGTTTGAACTAGTTAGAACCGGTTTGAACTAGTCAGAACCGGTTTGAACGGGTTTGAACTGGTTTGGGTGTTTGTACGACACGACTTTCAAACCGGTTCTACTACTAGCTTTATAACATCGCTATACTAGCTTAAGTTACGTCGCTGGAGATTGTACCGTGTTTTCCAAGATAGTTGCTGTATTGGGGGAACCAATAGGTGGCAGATCTCAACGCCAAAAAAATTTACCCTATCCACCCCTATATTTTAATTTTTGCGAATCATTTTCCAAAATTCATCAACTAAATTTCTTCCACGCTTCCTTTCGTTCTTTCTTTTTATCCCAATCTTTTCACCCATTTCTGTTCTTTATTATAGCATTAATCATTTATGTTCTTATTTATATCCTCTTATTCCCATTTCTCAATTTCCTCCATTGTTTCTCATCAGAGACTTCTTTCAGACATTTAATTCCGCATGCAAAGAACAAACTACGCCCAGTTTATCGACTCGCCGCATAATATCCCACATTCAAATCAGCCCGCTCCTACTATTTCAACTTAAGCCATCTGTTGACAAGAAGTCTACATTCACACTCATACCTCCCAGCTGTGACTTGCCCAGCTTTTTCGACGGTCAGATCTGTCGTCTATCCTAATTCCTAATCCTATCAGGAAGGATATACACACTGTCTGGTTGCGTAGTTTGTCTTTAAAAGATAATAATTAAAAATACGTAAAAATGACTGCGGTTTCTCTGGGAAACGATATTGTTTTAGAACCTTATCTTGTCAAGGCGCTTCACCTTCTTCACTCACGAGCCAAAGATTCTGCAGAACAACTCAAAATTATGCTAGACGAAATTCTCAAGCAGAAAGGACAAACTGGGAGCAAGGTTTTGTCATTGCCCTTGCCAAGCAGGAAGGTTTGTTATTAACATTTCTTATTCTTAGCTGGAAATCTAAAAAATAACTGTTATGAACGTTTCAGGAAAGCGTTTCAATTCGCGGAAGTCCCGTTCAACTCAGAGATGATAGAAAGCATGAGGAAAGTGTAGTTTCGTCCAAGAAAATTAAGTTTGACTCACCCAAAAATTCTAGACACTCTTCACCTTCACGGTCGCCAACCCGATCAAATAGTAAAGAAGTGCCGTCTTCTTCGCCTTCACGGAAAAGCGATGATTCTTACGGCGATACTGATGATCTAGCTCTAGAAATCATGGATCTCAATTGCGTCGTTTGCAAGTAAAAATGCCCCCTTAACATGGTTTTGACTAATTACCTCTAATTCTTGTTTATTTTGTGTTTCATAGAGGTTTGGACGTCGGACCGGGCAATCAGCTTGTAGAGTGCCAAGACTGTCATGCACTTTACCATCAAGAATGCCACAAACCTTCCATAACAGATTCAGAAGTCAATGATCCTCGTCTCGTCTGGTACTGCTCTACATGTGCCAAAACTTTGAAGAAATCCACCAAGTCGGGTGGCAAAAGTGGCGACGAGAAAGAAAAGTCGGACTCGAAAAGCTCTTCGCCGACCAACTTCCACTCCAAATCAAAAGCTAGTTCGAGTTCGAAAAGCAGCAGCAAGTCTACATCCTCGAAAAGTAAACCTTCTAGCTCTTCTAGCTCGTCTTCGTCCTCCGGTTCCAAAGTCAGCAATTCTTCGCTTATGCAAGCCGACAAACGCCTTCAGATCATGAAGAAGAAGGCCGCTACCAAAATGCATGACAAACGCAAATCCACTAAATAAAAAGCTATTAAAAATGTAAACATTTACAAACAGTGTACTAAGACCATCACGACAATACAATTATACAGAACGTATGCACAGTTTCCCATTCATTCTTGTCCTAGAAAGCCGGACCTGCGAAATCGAATCTAGGTGGGAAATAGACAAATTTCGGACCCATAAAGGGATTCCACTGCTGCTGGGGTTCAATAGGGTTCATCATAGCTGCATTATTATTGTCTTGAACTTCAACTCCAATGGGTTGACCGGGTTCCGTACTCTCTAAAAACGCAGGCTCTGTGCTAGGCGAAAATGGTACTGTTCGACTTCGTCGAAACTCGAACGAAGGATTAGATAAGTATGCTGATGTGGTAGATGTGGTTGGCTCTTGAGTGGTAGGCGTGGCTGGTAACGCAGTGAGTTCTTCCGTATTAGGAAGCGGGGTATCAGGTTGATCTTTTAATTCGAACATCGGACCAATAATTAAACGGAAAAGTTGAACGAAAATGCGGGGTTTGTCGATAGCATTGGTCTCTACTGGGTTTAAACCAAAATTTACTGTGGTTGCTGGTGGCTCCGCGGTGGTTGAAGTTGTAGTTGTAGTGGGTACGTCTGTAGTGGCTGGTACTTCGGTTTCGATGGATGTGAACACTGCTTGGGTTGTGAACTCGGCTTCCACAGATACTCCAGGGGTAGTTTCTTCGGAGTAAAACAACGGGCTGATAAAGAGTCGAAGCAGTTGCAGCCAAATAGGTATTTCGTCGTTCCTCGGTGACTCTGTGGAAGTGGTAGTCGTGGGAGGTAAAGTGGTCGTTTCTGGAGGGTTTGTGCTGGTGAGAACAAACGGGGTTGTATGCCACACTCCCTTATGGTGCTGTACATTAATGGGTCCGTCGACTTCGTTCAGGATCCTGGGCGTATCAAAGATGCTGCGCTTTGTTCGTGATGACATGGCGTCAACGGAGGGCAAGTCCAGTTTCTCGGCTTGGCTTTCTTGTGCATCTTGCAATTGGTCCTTTTCAAACTTCGCATGGATGATCTCTACTGGATCGGGATCTACTGGTAGGGAAGCACACCTGTAGACTTTCAGAAAAGCTACCACGACGTACAACACGCAGATCTTCATTTTCCTATCAAACAGAACGAAAAGATCAGATTAATTGAAGTATATAACAATAATCACTGGAAGTTATTTGAAATAAAACAAGTTGCTTTGTCTTAAACCTACAAGTGCTTCATGCTTTAGTTGGCGAACGAATGACTCTTTGAAGGCAATTGTGGTGGTGTATTTATACGAAATTACGAAGCTTAGCTTCCGTAAAACAGTGTACAGTATGAAAAGTCTTTACATATGTTACAGACGATAGGCAACCTTGCTAAGCAAGGTCAAAAGTAAATAGCACTGTTTACTTTCTATCTTTATGGTTCATGACACCCTTAGGAGCTTCACTTACTTTCTACGTTAAAACGCAGTAATCCTTGCGTAACAACTTCCCAAAAGGGCTGCAACGGAGAACTCAATTCGCATAATGACATCGACCTTTAATCAAACAAGTTGAAAGTGGAAATGAAATCCAAACCATACAAAGTAGTTAAGAAACTGCTATATACCGAAGTTTGACTTGATAGCCGTCAAGGATTGAGAAAGGATATCCATCCAAATGTTCCAATAAAGCCAACAAGAGTGTGCCGTTCCGTATTGCGGCTTCGTACCGACTAGCTACTAGGTATTGCCAATCCCCGTTTGAAATATCCTCTAAAAGGATTTGGGCTAAATGCTCCTTGAAGGCCAGATATATTTATACTTCCAAGTTCTGAACTCAAGGCGAAAATTATCTTTACTTGAAGGTCAACAGACAATTTAGCAAACAGATTCCCGTAACATAGTTGCAAGGATTGTCCCTCTTGCCATGAATGGAGTATTTCAAAAGCACACGATAAGGCATTAGTGCGTGAATGAGTTAATCTAGTTGCTCTAATACAAGATTCCATCAAATTCACATGGAAAGCGTTTCTTGCTTCCTAAGAGTACGACAGTAAAAAACAAAGACGTCAATGCATCTTATCCAGTCAGTGAATTCAATCTACGAAGCGATTTCGCTGTTCTCATTAAGACTTACGTAATACGGTTTGGGTACGAGATAGCCTCGCAGACATTCCGCAAGGAAGGATAGGATTTGTGCAATACTTTGTTGTCCTCTAATCGAAACTTCGTGTCGTTTTCCTTGGGTTTGCCACGTCACAACTTCTGGTGGGTTCAAATGGCGGCGACAATGTTCGATCACGTGTTGCATAAATCCGACATCCTTTACAAGAATTGGTATAAAATAACAGCTATTTGTTATTTATTGTATGATCGTTTTATTTACCTTCCACACGTAAAACTTGAGAGCAGGAAACCGTCTTAAATACGAAGTTAAATTTTCCAATCGGGCGTCAGTTTCGTCAGGCATTTGAAAAACAAACCGTTTTTGCGAATCCCATAAGGTTTGCAGATGATGTCTCTTGGGATTTTCGTTCTCACACGCAAGGTCATTCTAGCAAGAATTCGTTAACAAACTGCAGCGAAATTGATTTTCAAGCGTCCATTCAAGGTTACCAGCAAACAAGATTTCCATGTCAGGTGCAGTAATCGGTAAAACGGAGATTCTCCTTTCAACACGTAAATGTGCAGTTTCAAATACACTATTTGCGTTCTAACAAACCAAACGACAATTACACCTGATGACGCGTTCATTAGCAAGGCTATCGAGAGCCTTAAGTTGAACTTACTCTAGATTCAAACTTTTTTTGTCGACGGAAGATGAGTCAGGCAAAGAACAAGGCAAGCTTCCTAGATTGGATTCCGAATCTTCCATCCAATCGGTCTTTTCATTCAGATTCTGATCTTGATTCAGCAACCGGCTTTTTACTCCTCTCCGTAAGTACTGCTGGTGTTCGCTTGAATTCGAACTCGAAATTGACACGTCATCACTAAGTGAGCTTGACGGCTCATCGATTTCATTATTGTCGAGTGTTTTCTTTCTCCAGCGTTGTAGCAAAGTGACCACAAATGAAACTTTGCGTAATTTCGGTATGGTTGATTCGGAACCTTCAGTTTGAAGTGCAACTGGTAAGACTTCCGGCTTTTTCGCTGTTACCGATGCGGGGGATAGTTTTTCGCGAAGAAGCTCTAAATGTAGGCAGTTTTGTCTATATTTGCCACTGAGAAAGCACGGAAAATCGTGGATCTAAAAACAAGGATTAAGCGTTAAAGAAAAGAGAAAATCCAGAAATATCTTAAAGGAGACTTTATAATACAAAAGATACTTACAATATCGATTTTTCGTAGGCTTCGTAGATCTAATAGGGACGATAAATTCCGCGGATTTGGGTATTCGCAGCTCCATAATGCTGAATTGGTGAGCACCAAGTATCGTAACTCGATTTTCTTGTTTTCCTCCACAACGCATACTTCGCAAAATCTTGGAATGAAATTCATTAAACTATTAGGGGTGATGACAGCACATATTTTTACCTAACGTTTAAGTAATCCTGGTAAGGTAACTGCTTCCGCAGCAAAGTATCCAAACGGGAATTCATGGTCAACACTGCCTTCACGATCTCGAGGAATACTTCCTTTAAAGACTTCCCTGGGGTTCGACTATTTTGAAACAGAACATATGTGTACGCTAGCAACGAGCACGCGTTTCTAAGATCGTGCGCACCCCGTTACTTTTTCCGATAAGGTCAAGGAAGAAATCGTATGTCGAAACTAGCATAGCATGCAGGCCCGTACCCAGGATTTTGGTTCGGGGGGGGGGGGTTATAGTAAGTGAATATCGTAAACGGAGAAAACAAATTTCGGGGGTTTCAACCCCCGACCCCCCCCCCGGGGTACGGGCCTGGTAGCATGCTTCTGATATCGAAGCCGGGTTAAGCTGCATATAGAAAAAGAAAAAGCTTTCACGCTGCATATGCATATTGGATTTAGTTAATATAAGTAAACCTGTAACTAAATTTTGACCTGAAACTAAAGCTAGGACTTTCACTAGAAACGCGAAGCAGTAACAAAGCTACTAAAGGAGGAATAACAAATAACACGAAATAAAGAAAAGAAATAACACGGGTTCAGTATGGCTTCTTGACGTTATAGACTTATCAAGTCATGGTAGGTTACAATTTTGTTTATCTATTATAAGTTAGAAAACAAAAAAGCAAGCATATATGGCGCCGTTAGACACTATGATACGTCTGCGACACAACCAAATACTGCCTACCAATGTCTCGTGAACGGTTGTTTATTTTCTTAGAATATTGTAGACTATAAACCGTCAAAATTCCAACATACGAATGGGGGAGCTTGGGGTAGCTTCAGAGTCACGGTAGCATAACACTTTAAATTCACATTTATAAGTTTCTAATACTAATTGTGTAGTGTGGTGTTTG
>RJJA01000346.1:5247-63951 GCA_003724045.1 Lepidurus arcticus
TTCGCTCCCTTATATGATAAAGATTTTTGTTTCGGAGAAAAATAATTCCTTAGCTTCGTCACCTTGCTGCTTTAGTTTACATTCTCTTTTCTAATTCGAGGAAATATCCGAGTGAAAGGCAAAGTAGTTCTTAAAGGGGGAGTAACGTTTCAAAATGAAAAAAATACATGTTGTAGAAGAGACCAAACTACATGTTCTGGCTGAAGAACCCCTATGTCAATTATGCATATTAACCGAGTAATTAATTATTTAGCGGTTTAAGCTCCGCCCCTTTCCCCACTTTTTAAATTTTCCTATCCTTATAACACGGGGGGACAGTTGGCCGGAGGCCTAACGACTTTGCCTATGAGCGCATTAAAAATCGATCCAAGATTTCATAGGGAACGTTCCATAACCTTTCTTTTCAATTCTCTAACAAGTCTTTTGGTGAATTGGTTAATTTACAAGCTCAATCACAAAAAAGTGACTTTTTCTTCGCGTCGTGACTTGCGTGCTCCGCTGAACGTAGGAAGCGTTGTAGGAAGCGCATGTAGGAAGCGTTACCCGCCTCGTGGGAACCGCCACGTTCGGTCCCATTACCAGGGGATGGTCTCTCGACTTCGAGGGCGACCCGAAACTTGCCCAAATGCTCTCCTGTGCGGATCTCGGCTCGGGCGGACGGCGATCGGGCGATGGCGCGAAGAAAACGTCAGTTTTTTTGTGATTGAGGTTTGTAATGTAGTTTGGTCTCTTCTGCAACATATATATTTTCATTTTGAAACCTTACTCCCCCTTTAAATAGCTAAGCTCTTCAATGAAAACCCCACATGTGAGAGGTGAATTTCCCGCATTGCTTTCATTAGAACCCATCAAATCATCAGAAATTTAAAGGGTAGTGCAGTGAAAATATGGAGAAATCACCCCAAAAAAGGTTAGGGGCTAGCCAGGTCACAGTGATTGTGACCTGACCTGGTAGATACGATGTGGATACGATATTATAATTTTGTACTATTTAAATCTTTATTTAAATGTGCATGCTGTAAAATAAAATAATTTATGGCGACTTGTATCCCTTAATTTTTGGCGGGATATTGGCGACTTTGGACGAAAATTTGTTGGGCATTTATAAAAAAAAACTTGGCAACACTGAACAGTGTTATTATTGTGAACAAGTGTGAAGGCGGGGCTTAACATCTTAAGCCCGTTTCAGCCATCTTGCGTGTGTATTTTTTGTCTCTCAAGCTAACATTAAATGGTGGATATCCAAGTTGTCTAGTGTCATCCGCGTTTAAAATAACGTAAAACATCATGAGTTCTTCCAGGAGCTCCTCTGCAGACAGTAAAAGCCGGAGTAGGAGCCGTTCCAAGTCAAAAAGTCCAGATCGGCGTTCACGGAGTAGGAGCCGTAGTCGCAGCGTTAGTGTAGAAGATATCCGGCATTGTCGTCTACATATCGGCGAAATAGGTAAACAATCGACAACGGTAGACCTTTGAATGGATCCATTTTTCTCTCCTGTTTTTGAAGGCAATGAAGTTGGAAAGCGTGACCTCGAGCGAGCCTTTGAGAAGTATGGCAAGATCGCCGAAATCTGGGTAGCTCGTTATCCTCCCATGTTTGCTTTCGTGGTCTTCAAACGCATATCCGAAGCTGAAGAAGCTATGAAAGCTTGCAATGGCCTGTACGTACTAGATCTCGTCAACCTGTTCTCTTACATTGTCTCAAGTACCAATTTCCTTTTTGCCTTTTGTTATTCTCAGAACGATCAATGGCACTCGAATCACCGTCTCTGAAGCGCGTCCGAGGCGAGAATCCAGAGACGTAGCATCCGGCAAGGGTATACGATGCTACCAATGTGGAAGAACTGGCCATTTTGCCCGCGACTGTATTGGCTCCTTGTATGGCTACCGTCGCCCTCCGTCGAGGTAAATATGCATAAGTAGATAAAATGTGGAACAAGCTCCCTTGTGAGTTTGCATCAAACTTCGAATGGGCCCCTAAAAACCCTAGCCAAACTAGCCAAGGACAAGGCGTTTTGTGCTCCCAAAACACAAACTTTTTATGTCTTGTTTTCCCAGCTAGTCATTGGGCTCTCCCCCGTCAACTTTTGGAACTAATAACCCTGATGATCCATTTCCTCGAAAACGAGGTTTCCCCTCTTTGATAGCAGTTTTGATTGTCGCATAACTATCCTGCCCCCGAAGTTAAGAAAACAGACAAAAGCTGACTACAAGACTCTATTTTTATTCTGGTATATTCCTTTTATACCCCCTCCCCGAATTAAAGCAGTATGCTTTCTGAAGCTAGCAGTTAAGCTGTAGAAGCTTAAGTATAAAATCGTCTCAAGTTTGACAAGAAGTACTTCTGTCAGATCTCTAGAAGCTAACTCGCGCTAAATATTTTTCTTTTCTGTTGCAAAATTCAAGTTTCTGAGTTATTCAACAAAGTAAGATGATGCATTCATAAGGGTCGCTCCTGTTAATTGGTAGCTTGATCTTCGCGAAGCCTTGTGGTTTAGGAGGAAGCTTTGCCCTGGTCCTTTTTATTACTGTCCAAGAAATCACTGGATTTATCTTGCCAGAGCTCCCATCATTAATGGAAAGCTTAATCTTCAAGTAAAAATGTAGCCCTCGTTAGCTGCACTTCTTTAGAGAAGGAAAAATGACTCTTCACGGTCCTTAATGACTCTTATTTCCCCCACATGAAGAATACTGTAAACTTGGGTGGGGTGGAGCCTGAGATAAGTCCCGTATTTCTGTGGGTAATGAACTCTTTTTTTTTCTTCTGGCTTCCACTGTTAATTTGCGTTTCTGTATAGACACATTATAGATATTCCGTAAGCAAAACTGGCGAAGTTCGTAATTTTTAATGTCTTTAGCATGTTTGGTAAATGTCGCTTGGCATCGGCAATTACTTTCTGTAAGCGAGTCCAAAGAGGTTTTTCCAAGAAAAAGCAATTAGTCCGCACCCATTAACTTAATGTCTCTTGCCAGGGACAGGACTGTAATTACCGAGACATGAACATGACTGGCCAGATAGTACTAAAAACTAACCCAAAAAAGGGCGTTTTTTGCTCTTTTGGGGGCTTAAATTTCCCTAGCTCTCTTATTCCCAGCGTGGTTATATAGCTTTCCTTTTTAGTGAAGATGTGACTTGTCTATTTTTTTTATTATTATTTTTCAGTAAAGAAGAAGAAAAATCTATTTAATATTAAATAAGAATTTGTTAATCTCATGCAAACAAAAAAGGGAGATTTTTTTCCTTTTTAAAAGAAAAGAATTTTTGTTATTGCGAGTACGTTACGTTGTTATGTTATATAGGATGTGGCTGTGTATTGTTGTACGGTGATTGAGAATTGAGAGAGGTTCTCAACACGTGGTCATATGGTTCGTGGTCAAAATGGTACTTGGTTGTTGTGGCTTTGGTTGGCTGGCTGGGAATGCTGCAAAAAAATCACACTAGACGAGAGGCCGTGGCGGCGCACACAAAGTTTTGCAGCCTAGTGGGGGTGTTTCTTGGCGCAGCTGCAAAGAAAAAAAAGATAAGGGGTGGGGCGTGGCTTAAAGCAAAACTTAGATTGAGTTTGGTATAGGCCGAAAAAATGGCTCGTTTTCCCAACCTGAAAGGTAAGAAACACAAAGAAAAAAAGCAGCTCCAACTTTTTAAGTATACAAGCCAAGCCCCGCCTTTTTCTTGGTAAAAAAAACTATTAATTATATTATTTATTTTATTTATTTATTTTACATTTTTTCCGATTTTTTTTTTAAAGAAAACTTTTAGAAAATGTTGTTACGTGGGAGAAGCGAGGGCGGGAGTATGCAAAATAACACTTTAAAACTTTCAATTGGCAAGCAGGTGAATCAAATGTGCATTATCTAGTGAAGTCATTGTTATTTCTCTTCCAACCTGATGCAACCCACATGGAGCAGGTCGCCGGATCGTCGTCGCCGACAGCGCTCCCGCAGTCCTAATGGAGGAGGGGGCGGGTACTCCAGTCGTCGAGGCGGAGGTGGTGGGCGGGACCGAGACTACCAACGCGGAGACCGAGATCGAGGGGATCGTGGTGGTGATCGTGGCGATCGCGGAGATCGTGGCGATCGGGATCGTGGTGACCGGGATCGCGAAAGGGACCGTGGAGGGGACAGAGACCGAGATCGCCGTGGCGGTGGCGGAGATAGAGAGCGTGACCGGGACAGGGATTCACGCCGTTAACACTAAGGTGGTGATCGAAAGAAAAGAAAAACACGGAAACGACAAAAAAAGAAAAGAAAGAAAAATACAAATACCGATACAGTTTGGGTGGGGGACTGTTCGTGTTGTTTTGTAGTTTTTTTATTTGTATTCAAGGGAAGATTCGCGTCACATCTGGTTTGGAAATTCTGCTTTTAAAAAAAGGAAAATCAAAAAATCCTTTATAAGAAAAAAACTTGTGAAGTAGAGCTTATGACGTGTAGCTGTGTAATTGACGAGTGTTTGTGTCGTGGTTCTTTTCCTTCACGTTTCTTTTTTATATTTTTTCCCGCCACTCCAAGTCGTTATTTGTCGTTTTTCGATTCAGATGGGAAACGGCAATTGGCTTTGTGTTGTAATACACGACATGAACTACTGAATCGGGAGTCATAGTAAACCGAAGAATGAGAGGAAATGGAATGGAAACTTAGCAGAAATCCACTAGTTGTATGAGAGATAGAGACAGAGCGAGGACATGAAAGGGATTGAAGTTGAATTGATGCCGACTATGCAGATTTCCACCAGTAAATGGCTTTAAAACCTCCGAGGATGACAAGGCGGTCTTGTTGTCTTTTCGATGAGGCTTTGAAGAGAGTAGGAGGGAGGGAGCAGAATGGAGGGGAGGTATTTCTGCCATTGTCAGGTAACATTCTGCGTTCAAGTTTCAGCCAGCTTCCCGGACCAAGTTTCAAACTCGTGTGGAGTACTGTAAAGGGGACTTTTTAATCTCGGTTCAAACTTGGAATCCATGTTGTCGACAGCTGGCACCTTTTACTTCCACGACAGGTTGCGACTTTGCACGAGACTGATATAGGGAAATCCGTCACCTGTCGCCTTTTCCCTTTTTCGCTAAGGAGAAGTAAATACGGGGGAGGGGGAAATTTCATTCGTTCCCGGTGAGTGTTTTCTTCACCTCAATCCCCAAAACTTCTCCAAGCACAGCACAGTAGACAAGATGCAAATGGTGAATGCAGCGTCTTGGGGCGCAGAAAAAGGGGGTTATGTGCATTTCCTTTGCTTAGAGTTCCGGAGTCCCAAAGTCTGTTCTGTTCTGTTGGCGTCTATGAGTGCCTATTGATTTCCGCCACAGGCAAGAGAGCCTGCTTGCAGCAACCCGTACCGCAGCTCAGGCAAAACCCCTTTTGGCTCAACAATGAATGCTGGTATGGGATGGCTTGGACGGCTCCGAAAGCTCCCAACAATGAATTTTGAGTACCCACCCTTCTTTCATTCTTGCCTTCTATTTCGTGTCAACGGCAGTGGGGAAAGGAAACGGGAAAAAGTGAGAAGAAGCCCTTGCGTTTTAAAATCCCAGAAATTTCGAAAATTGGGTATTCCGCGGAAATCGGATTTTTTTTTCTTTCCTGTGAGGGGGAGGTTTGGGGAAGGGAGAAAGAGGTTGATGGTAAAAGGGGGTAGGAACAAACGGCAAACCTTTTAGCCTAATCTAGGCCTATATAGCTTTCCATCTCGGTAGGGCCGTATAATGTGAAAGGTGGAAGTATACAGGAGGGGGACGGGGGGTGATCGGATGGGAGATCGAACGTCATGAGGCCATTTTCCGGCTCATCGATCTTCCTCGCTCACTCTTTTGCCCCCAGCCTCCTCTTCTCGTTTTCTTCCCGAGTTGTGCTTTGCTCGACGACGACCATTGCCGTCCTCTTCGCGCTCCGTTAGTTTGAGCCCGTAATACAGCTCGTCTTCTTTTCTTTCAGTTTTATTTTTTATACTATTTTTTCTCTTACATTCCTTTTTTTAACAGGGGAGAAACGATTTTTTAACACACGTCGGCGGCGCTCGTGTTGGGGTCAGTTTTTGAGCTTTTTGTCGTTATTTTTGCCGTGCTTCACGAGAGTGTGACCAAACCTATTAACGTGACAATAAGCTCCGCCTCTTTCACATTCGAACGCGAGGGAACTTGGTGTAGTGCCGTGCCTCTGACACTACGCGATGCCTGCTCGGCTGTGCTGTCGTGCCATGAATTTCTTGTTGTCGAGACCATGCTAATGAATCGCGGAACGACATTTTGGAGTACTTGGGTCGCGAGCTTTAAATTGGATATTTTTTTCTTTTTCTTTCTTTAAAAAGGGGACGGGGAGCTTATTGGGAATAGAAAAAGAGAGAGAAAAAGAAGGACCGCTGTTCGCCCCTCCAAGGGGCTTTCAGCAAGGTTTCTTTCAAGTTTTTAATTGGAGAGCTTCTTCTCCCTTATGTAAGACTTGAGATGAAAGGCGTCTAGAATTTGAATTTGTGTTTGCGGGAAAAGAAGGAACCGAACTTTGGGGGGTGGGGGAAAAGAGATTCTCTTCGGGGATTTGTAATAAGAAAAAAGGGGGAAGGGAAAGTGAGGTGAATTAGGGTTTAGGATTGGGAGATAGTCCCGGGATTGTTGGCGGCGGGAAGTAGGCGTGTTCAAGTGCAAGTTTCTTTTTAGTATGCCAGGGATGACATCGCACGTTTTCTCGCGTATTTGCCTTGAGTCCCCACGAAAGGATGAGATTAGTGGCACCAGGCGACCGTATCCAAAAAGAAACCCGTTTCTAGTGTTGCTTTGAAAATTTGCTGTCTGATTTTTTCTCTTTTTTTAACCGTCTTTTTATGGCTTTTTTGGGGAGGAGTTTTGTTTGCATTTTTTTCGATTTGATTCCGCTTTCCGGGAATATGCACCAGTACAAGCAAAATCAAGGCGTCCGTGCGGAACCTTTAATGGTAGCACTCGACTTTGGGACACATCATAAGTTGGGCAAACATGAGACTTCGGAGCTGGAATGGAAAAGGCAAATCCAGCGAGAGGGCGAGAGGGAGAAAATTGAGCGATTAACTGCGGATTTCCCGCCAAAACGTGTAATAATTCCCTGGAAACCTGGAAACGTTCTACTTTTGTTTTTTTACACTCTTGCTATTCTTGGTAGGATTAGTTTGGAGTAATTAGCACGATCTAAGATTTTCTGGTGCTGAGACTATGTAAATTATTTATGTATTTGCACGTGCCTGTAATTAAGAAAAGTGGGGAATTACTCTAAGCTTTGAAAAAGGCAAAGGAGGTCGTAAAACACTTAACCAGCTTTTGAATTTGCTTTACAGGAATGCTGAAGACGATATTATGGGAATGAGAGTCAAAAGACAAAGATTAAAGAAGAGATTGTTATTGTTTTCTTTTCTTTTTTAAGTTTCAGTTGTTTCAGTATTTGAGGTAAGGTTTGAAATCAGATTCCAATAACGTTGTGATTACGACTCCGTTCATATTCTGCGTGTTTTCGTTTGTGCTTTCAAGTATTACCCTATAACGTTCGTCCTCGAATACGTAGAAGATACGAGTAAAGCGTTGCGTTTATACTCTGTGACTTCGGTATTCATATGAAAATAAAACGAATCGAAATGATACCCTATAGACTTCGGTGCTGACGACTGCGGGCCCAGTATTTACGGACTGAACTATGACATTCGATAAGTTCCCAACGTTCTAGATGGATACATTTCTTACGATTATCGATATCAGATTTACTGTCACCTTTTGCCCCCCTCTCCCCGATTCGGCTATAAGTGCTCTCTTTTACTGACTTTCAATAACGTCACTTCAAATTTGAAACATGAGAGAAATTAATTCGTTTTTTAATAAATCGTTGCGATACTTTTTGCTCTTTTTGAAAATGCAGAATATTACAATACTTTTCCCAGTTAATTACAGTACAATTTCCTTGATTCACGTATTCTTTCTCTGGTTATTATATTTGTATTGTAATAACACAACTTTTATTTATCGCGTAAATTAAAACGTTATTCTCAAACAGTTTTTTGTCTAAATTCAAAACTTCCTTTCAAGACCAATTACAAACATTCGTCTTCATTACCCAACTAACAGACAAATGAAAAATACATTTTGTTCATTCTGCAATAACTTATTAGAATAACTGCATGGCACTAAACATTTAAAGATTTAATCTTGAGACTTGAGAGTATAGTATTCTGGGAATGACACCACACTACATTCTTTTATCTGTAAACTTCCAATAAATACGCTTATTTGTACTATTTTTCTAATTACAATGCCGTTTACTGTATTTTATTATATTTTGCTGCATTTTCTTTATTTACCATATTTTATTGCAAATTTCAAACGTGGTGAATTAGCTTCAGATTCTATTTTTGTATGTAAGTATCGTGTTGGTACAATTTCTTTATTCGTGTAAAAGGTTACAGGTACCAGAAATTGTCTTGCGTCGTTAAAAATGTCATACAGTTTTACAAGGAATTTGTTAAAATTTCGTAAGTTTAACATGGTTTGTCGAATAATTGAGTTGTAAAAATTTAAAACTTGGCCATTTTCCCGTGATGTAAGTGTGATGTAAGTATAAGCAGGGGGCTGTCTGACTTTTTTGGAGCCAGTTTTGTTCCATCCACTTACGTCACAGAACGGCGCGCGGCAAGTTCAAATTCAAATTTCTGAATCTTACGATTCTAATAATTCAATTACTATTTCGCGCATAGAGGAATGCTTTGTACCACTGAAATCTAGCATTTGTACCGTATTTTTAAGATTTACTTTTTTTTAGGTGGCTAAAGCCCTTAAAGACAAACGGGCCACTTTGTAGGCTTGGAAATGCCCAAATTCTTGGACATTCGTTGTTTGAAAAATTCTGTGTTGAGTGTCAAGGTATGCTTTGAAGTCTGGTTTACAGCAGTACGTGACAATATTTCGTTCTCATTTCTGAAACACAATTTAGTCGAAACACGACTTCCAACTTATTTTTTAAAAAATTCTAAGGAGAATTTATTTGATCTAAAGCTTTGTCTTTTGAGTACAAACTGTCATGTTAGAAAAGTTGCTTGGAATAAGCTTAAAAAAGCCTGGACATTAAGACGAAAATAATATGTACTGCCTTTAGAAATAACAAGAAATCCAGCATAGTAAAAGGAAGAATGTTTTAATGCTTTTCTTTTCCTGTGTATCTTACTTCCCTTTCCTCTATTCTCAACCTTATATTGACGCTATGGTAAAATTGGAAGTCAAGTTTGTTAGGTCTTGTTAGTATGGTTAGCTTGATATCTTGTCTTCCACGGTTATTCTTTTTTCCCTTTTCAACTTCTTCCTTTTGTATTTGTTTCTCAACGAGCTCAACTGTGGAAGACCAAAAAGACTCCTAGCAGCAGCAGCAGCACACACACACATACACACACAGAACTCCCTAATTGGTGGACGCAAAACATAGGTTTTGGACCATAACTCATTTATGGAGGGATGGGTGTGTATGTTATGTGCTAAGGTTTTGTGGGAGGGGAATGTACCCAATTTCACGGGAGAAAAATGGGCGTATAACAAAGTTTCTGGAGAGATAAACCTTTTCCTAAAAAAGGAAGCTCTACTACAACTTAGAAGGCGTTATAACGAATGATGAGCATGTGGGAAATCTCCCTGGGGTATTTTGCACGTTCTACATGACAAAAGCTGTCCTCTTCCCCCCTTTTTCCCTTTATTTCTTTCTCTGCTGTTGTTCTTTTGGCACATGGAATGCATAACAGCCATACCATATAGCATAACGTTTTGATATTAGCATATTGGACCCGTTTCCTTTTTTTATTCCAAATAAAAATGGTTAAAAAGAACCTCTATTTCCTTCTTTGGCTAGCGGTGGTGAGTCCAATTGAACAATTGCGAATCGCTCTTCATTTTTGCACACACACGCAAAAAAATCCGTTTCCTTTCAGGAGATCTGAAGAAATTGCATCGCAAGATATACGAGTGTGGGTTTTATGAGTTTGTCATAGGAAAAAAATAAGAAAAATGAGATGGAAACAAATTAGTGAGCGTATAAATGAACCCAGTGTCATTATTTCTGCAAGCTCCTTGTTTGGGTTTCGTCTTGGGTTTGGAAAGGACACACACAAAACACAAGACACAAGAGGAACAAGAGGAAGAGAACTGGGAGCAAGCAGTAATTGTATCAAGCTGTAAAGCTTCCTTTTTTCTTTTTGCTTGTTGCCTTGTGTTGTTGCTAGTCCATTCATCTTCATTGGAGCTGCCAAAGTAACTCGGACAGACGCCAAAAAAGCCAGTGAGCCATGGCAATGTTGTGTTGCTTGCTGCTTTGGGGTGATTAAAGAGTCGTGCAGTTCCCTTTTGGCTCCCTTATTGGGTCCGTTGCTTCGTGTAGTAGTGTATATACGGTGTGGGGCGCTGCAACTCCGCATCAGGGAAAAAAATTCCGAGGGTTATATACCATAGTATAGTGGAGCAGAGTAAGGATCAAGCTTTTATCGAGTTGGAATCTTTGGATCAGGAGTTTTCCAGCTTCCCACCCCTTAGCCCCACCCAACGCCACCCAGCCGAAACAAACTTCTCCCCAAACTCTTGCGTATTGGGGTGGGAGGGGATGGGTGGCGGGGTGAAAGGGATGATTTGTTTGGCGTACGTTGTCGCGCATAGGAAAGTTGTGGGGTTCATCCGTAAACTCATTAGTCATTAAGAGTTTGCTTGTCAACTTGTTAACTTGCCTGTTCATGAAGATTCTTTTTTTCGCGTTGTATTGTATAGAGTATACATCCTGCCTTTAAAGAACTTTAATATACATAGTCTATAATAGAGACTATGGAGAATATATTTGTGTCTATAAGTGGACTCGATTGTAGTGTTCAAAGAAGAATTTGTAAGGATGTTTAAGTCATTTTAGTTGCAATTCAAACGTTGCCTTAATTTCACTGTAAATTTGGGTTAATTCTTTGGAAGTGGGATGATCAGTTGTAGAACTAGAATTACTA
Source organism: Lepidurus arcticus (assembly GCA_003724045.1). NCBI lineage: Eukaryota > Metazoa > Arthropoda > Branchiopoda > Notostraca > Triopsidae > Lepidurus > Lepidurus arcticus. The sequence continues at coordinate 16,211 of RJJA01000346.1, forward strand.
TGGGTTGCGATCAATTTAGAATGATTGCTAAGCTAATAATGAGAACAGAAATTAAAGGGAAAATTAACAGAAATTAAAAGAAATTCATACATTTAATAGTTAAAAATAATCCTATGCAATTGAACACATCTCATTAGTCTTAAAGTGTTAAAGATCTCAAGATTTGATAGTATTACATTCGTTTTTGCTTCCATTAATTTTACTTTCTCTTTGACTTACTACTTTTATTTTCTATTAATTTTACGTTTTTAGAAAAGTAAATTGTTGATCGTACAAGTGTATTGCTATTTCATTTTAAAACGAAGGAAGCTCTTTCGTCACTGTGCCGTGTCAAAGGATGAATCCTCATAGTAGTAATAATGATAATTCTGTTAGTAATTTTACATTCTAAGGCTCCCGTATACCTTAGCTTATTGATGCGAAACAGTCACAGATGGCACGCACTCATGTTCATTATTGTTTTGCCGAAGCCTTGCGTAAGAAAGTGAACACATAAATAGATAGCTATATAGTTGCCGGCAAAGTTTCTACGCTTATTTTGATTCTGAAAAGTACGACTTGTCATCACCACAATTTGCTGTAGACGCACAATATCCCAAATCAAGTCGTCGAACTTTCGGAACAAGATTTATTGAAAACTGTTCGTCAGATTTGAAAGCAATAATCCGAGTCAAAGCTTTCTTTTGTTAGCAGCTATAGTGCATAACCAAAGGACAGCGGCAACGTATTTCTCGTAGTTGCAAACTTCATTTACATACTAGTAATTTATTAATCATTGTAAAAATGCGTACATTGGTTGTTTACTACCTGTTAGCAAGCTAAAGATATGGTCAAATAATTTTTTCATGACATTTACTTGTTTTCTCAAAAGTTGTTCCGAAATTTCCCTTGCTAACCGCCTATACCGAACTAAGGTATTAGGGAGCCTTAACATGCAAATAATTCAAACAGATATAGAGTAGGCTATAGCAGTTGTTGTAAATAGCCGAACTGCAAAGGGACTTTATTTTATTGTTACTGCTAAATTGCCTCAAAATTGATCCACGGTATAAGGGTCGTTTTCTGGCAGAGAGAGGTCATGATGACCTGTTCTTTTTGAAAAATAGGACGCACAATAGCTTTGTTTTTCCTGCATTAGTTCCACTAAGCTCGGACACGGAAGAAATAAATCGTTGTCAAATTATCATCACGCACTTGAACTGTAATTCCTTTCACTTCTTAAACACATACCTATTATACACAAACAATACCATGATAAACCTAACCAACCCCGCCCTAAACAAAAGCCCCCAAGTGTTTGAAAACAATATAGACCTTTTTGTACTTTGAGTTATGAATATGCGCTATTGTTTACACCTTCCCAAACGATTGCTCGTCAAAAAACTTTCTCTTTTGACTTTCGTACAAGATATTTAGCAGCTGGTCTTTATGGGACGCGCTTTCGGGAGGAAAAGGGTGAAAGGAGGGAAAACTTGGGCAGGTTTGTCGTTTGGGTACCGTCTGTGAGGCATTCCATGCGAAATTCCCTCAGAAAGCAGTTCCTACAAACTTTCTGAACTCCCTTTTCGAAGGAGGAAAATGGACTTGGGGGAACGACTTTAAAAAGGCCGAAGTTTTCATTGTTGCTTTTTGGGTTTGATATACAGTAGCCGTGCTAAAGCTTTAAGCGCAAAAGCCCCATGACTTTTTTAGAGGATTTACCACGTTCGGGAATAAATGGGATAATTAGGAAACGATTTCCGTGAGCTTTTCATGTGGTTGTGTGGCTGCTGCAATTCCCAAGTAAAATGGAACAAATCTTTGGAGCTCTTGCTTGTCCCTTTGCCTCACGCAGCCGATTCTAATTAACTTCGGGGCTTTATTGGCCCGGGTCGTTCTACTTTTTGGTAGCGGACCTCGGCTGTTGTTCTAGACCCCTTTCCTCCTCGTCTTGGCCACCCTGAACCCCCTAGGCAAGAAAAATAAATTTGTCTTCCGAGTAAACCGCAGCACTACACAAACCAGCTAGCTTATATACCTTTGCTTGATAAGAGTTGTTTTCTTTAGCCATACCCCCTCCCCCTTACTTCCACCCCCCTAACTACCCTACTGTCTTCTCGTCTTTCTCTGTGTGTATAGCCATAGCCAAACTTGTGTGTGTGTGCCGTAATTTGGTTTCCGGATGGCGGAACTAACGACGTGTGCCATGCTCCGCCTGCTTGAAGAGTGGGCGGGACTTAATTTTTTTTTAGAGTACGCTATACTTTATTTAATTTTTTAATGGTGGAGTATGCTATATTTTCTTTTTTTTTATCGGGGAGTGTGCTATGCTTGATTTTGTTTTTAATGGGGGTTGTGCCGTGTATGCTATACAGTAGATGCCGCTTATTGTGATCACAATTGTCAAGTGAATATTGTTTCTATTAAGCGGAGATTCTAGTAACCGAAAATCGGAAATATGTACCTACATCTGTACATGTAGGTAGGCTGTAGGTTCCTTTTTCTTGATTCACTACACACACATTATTGTTTCTTTCGTAACGATTTTTCGATAATTTTGATAGGGATGATTGAGGAATTCCTAATTTAACGGCCGCTTCCCTTTGTGGCAACTGGCAAATCTATTTTTTTTTTTAAATTTAAAGCAGGCGTAGGCTTGAAAGCCTGTTGCCAAGCTATGTATTTGTCACATCTTTGCAAGATATAATACTATAAAAAACAGGGTTAGAGGGATGGGATGGGGTCAGGGAGAAGGGTGTAAGGGGGGTAAAATTACAGAAATGATTGGGTGAGGTTCTCATCATGAGGCAAATCTACTTTAGTTTCGTTACAGTATTGTGAAGATTATTTTGAAACTGATTCTATAATATCCGGAAGTGTGATTCTAATAACCGACTAAAATGCTGTGAATTTTATCATTTTGAATCGGTCTTTTATAAAATGTGATTCTATAAAGCGACTGATTCTGATAACCAGTGATCCTAATAAGCGGCGTCTACTGTATTTTTCATGAGTTAGTATGCTATACTATACGGTTCACGGGTTAAGGCGCAAAAAGAAGCCAAAAAGGGGGGGGGGGCGCATAAGCGTCAAGAAATGGAATACGAAATGATTGCGGACTAACGGCCTTCCAGTCTAGTGAAGTTGGAAGGAAAACGGAAGGAAGGAAGAAGAAAAGAGGAGGAGCTTCACTCCACCCTGAAAAGCGAAAAGCATTTTGGCTCAGATAATGGATGCAGGATGACCTGTCTTGAGCCTCGTCATGTGGAAATGTCGGATGGATCCTTCCAGGCAACATCCCATCTTAAGGGGGGGGGGGTTGAGGTTCCTTCAGAGGAAAACGATGAAGAGGCCAAAAGGAAATCGAGGAGCACATAGTCCCTCAAGGCTAAGGGTTAATACATGCAAATGATAATCTGCAGTGAGTCGTGAAAGTTGCGGTGGCGGTAGCGAGAGCGAGCGAAGTGAGTTTCTCGAGAAGATCCTGGGGAAGTTTCCATTTCTTGGAGGCCATACTTTTTATTTCCCGTCAGATTATGCCCCTGAGTTGCGGAGATTTGCCTCAGGGATGGGAATGGTGGAGAGGGTTTTGGGTTACGTGCCCTTAAAGTCTCAATCGACTCAACCGCCTTTTTTAGATTTAGATTTTCTTGTATCTATCTATCTATCTATATATCTAAGCAAAGGCTCGAGGAAACGCCGACTGACGTGTGCGTGAGAATGGGAATTCGCTGGGGAGAAGCATGAGAGCCAAAGAGTGGAGGCACTTGATGCACTTCGCCTTGATTATAGCGGCCGGTAATTAATGAGAGCCAGACAGAGTAGAACAACCCTCCCCCTCTCACCCCACCCAAACTTCTTGTATGCAAATAAGACGACCTCCTCTTTTTGATAGCTTCTGGTCGGTAATCCAGGCTCAAAAAGCCCCTCCTCAACCGAACGAGAGAGGAAGTGGAGGGGGAGGGGCTTGTGCAGCGAAGTGCGTTGAGCGTGGAGCACAAGAGAGGAAGCGGGAGAGCGAGCGAGAGAGGGAGTCAGTGGTTATAGTGCGCATGCAGTGCGCATGCTGTGTGAGTCAGGGGTCCAGCTTGACACCCCCGGCCCGTGGAATGCTTGGGGGATCTTCATCACCCCCTACCCCACCGACACACACAGACACACTCTTGCCACTTTGGCTTTGCAGCAGAGCAAGGCAAGAGTTGAGGGGATATGAGACTAGGCGGCTTGCCTGTCCCAGTGTCAGTATTGTCCGCGGACGACTCGGAAGTTCGCGTACTTCTTGGAGCTCTTACATAACATTACCTTTTCCCATCTTCCCTTACTCTTTTTAGTTCACACACTTCGGGAACTCTTGTTAGGTGAATTTTCCCCCACTTCATCTGCACATTTGATGTATTACAAAAGTATTGTTTCTTGTTTCGGAAACCACACGAAAATATAAAAAAATGCCGTATGTGATAACGCAGAGGATCTTGCCCTTCCTCTGCGTTGTATACGTGATACTTTGATGGTTTGTTTTCTTAGGTTTTGAACCAGAAAGGAAGGTGAAACAGATTCCATGGAACAATTCTAAATGTGCGATTTTTTTGGCTCTTTGTTGGTTTTGTGTGTTACACTTAGGAAAGCTAGCTCTGTAATAATGGTTGGGGTTGAGAGTAACTGGTGGCAACAGTGACACAGAGAGACAAGAGAGAAGAGTTCTGGAGGCAGAAGTAGAAGATGATGCTTAGATTCCCATTCCGCGAGTCTGTAGCCCCAGGCAAGGCGAGTCCGTGGTTGGTAGCAGTGGTGGCTGTGGCTGTGTTTGCCAACACATGGGACGCTGGCTTCGTCTATGACGACAGGTAAACTTTAATTCCCCCTTTCGGGCTTTTTACTGCTATTAGCATATAAGACTGGGATTCCCTTTCTTTGAGTCGTTCAGCTCAGTACGCCTTTCGGGATTTAAAGGATATCTTGGTTTTACCATTTTTTCAGTTCCCCCCTCCCCCCCAAGAATTCCGTAGAAAGCCGAACTAGTAATCGTAATTCTTTAGGATATTTTTTTCTTAATATGTCGTATATTTCTTAGAATACTTTCATAGTATATGTAGGTCTTATAATAATTTGCGCCCACTTTTCCCCAATGTAATTCCCATATACCTTTATTAAGTTTAAAAAAATAATAAAAGTATACATAAAATAGGAAAATATTATTGTACGAGAAATCAAACTTTATCTAAAGTTGGACTGTAAAATCTCAGCAGTAATACAGTCCTACACCTTCATTTAAAACTTTAAAATACGTCGAACTTGAATGTTAATATAATACAAAAAGAATGGGAAAAGGAGGAAAGGGAGGAGAAAAGGAGGGAAAATAGCCCATAATTAGGAATTCGCCTATAAGAAAAGGCAGAAGGTAATAGCAGTGCAGTATCAACAAACAAATTTCATAATGGCAATTATACTAACGAGCATTTCATGAGCGACTGATTCACAGAACAGAAGAAAGACAAACAATGGAAAGGTAAATTGCAGCTAGTTAGGATTGTGATATGATTTCCTTCCATTTTTTAAAATTTAGAGCTAAATTTTATTTTTTAAAAATAAGTTGATTATGACTTTAAAATAATATGTATTTAATTCATATTTACCTTGATTTTTTGGCCCTAAATTATATTAGAAAATAAGGAACACACAAGTTTATAAAAATTAACATAGGATGTTGGGAAGATCTGCCATCTGAGTGAGTAGTTAGATGAGTAACCATTTAATCTTAAAATAGTACTTGAAAATTAAATAAGTAAACGTTGAAACTGTACCCCAATTTTCATTCTAATCTTTATAAAGATGCTTCAAAAAAGTATTACTGTCTCCTTTATTCAGAGAGTATAACACGATTTTATTTTTAATTATAACTATTTTGTATGGCATTTAAAGTAAATGTACTTAAGGCAGTCCAAAGAAGTTCACTTCGACTTTGGTAACAGGCTTATGCCTATACGTCAATATCATTAAAAAAGAAAAAAAGGCTTGCTTAAAGGTGAAGGTACACATTTTTTATTGCATTTTTTACCCAAGTAAGGGAATTCGATGTTCGATTAAACTTGCTGTTTACAGAGGGCTGTGGTATTATGTATGTCTAAGGTAAAGATGATCGAGTTTTCGGGTGTCCTTTCTTTATTTTTGAGCGGGGGGGGGGATAGATTGCAAACTCGGATGGGAGGAAAATAGGTCGATAGTCGCTTCTTCCGAGGCGTTTTTAGGTATTAGGATCCTTTGCTTTTTGGGAAAGATTACAGGAAGATTCCGTTGGACTCGTTGGGTTTTCGGAGCCGTCGCCTCCGGGCATTTATGACCTTATATGCCCATTATCAGGCCAGCAGCCCTGAGCTTTGGGGTACGTTGGAGGGGGGGGGGGAGTGAGTGAGAGAAAGAGAGAGAAAAGAGAAGCAGCAGCACCAGCAAGAAAACGACGAGAAGAAAAAAATTAAGAACCCCCCAGGTTTTGCCTTTGGCATTTGTTTGGCAGCTGCGTCCCCTCCCCTTTTTAACCCACCTCTTGTATCCAAAGGATTTGAAAAAAAAGTCATTTCCTTTTTGCTCCGTTCTATGGCTCCTTTAGACTGTATAATGTAGCTTATACGTTGATAAAAGGCGAAGGCGGGAAACGTTTTCTTTTTGTATTTTTCCCCCTTTTTGTATTTTATTTATTGCATTTGTGCGAGCTCAAACTGAAAACTGAAATTGAAGAGAAAAAAAGGCGCACAACTTTTGTGAGTTTGCATGGCTAGAGTTGAAGTAGCACAGGACTACGCCTTATCTCGCTTTCTCGCGCGCTCGTACGACGAGGTAGATATACATGTATATACGTGTGTATAGAGTCCGGTATAGCTTTGAGATGCCAGTACCCGATTTGGGTATTCCGCATGGTCCGTAGCGCTAGTTAGTTCCCCCAAAGTCACGAACAACACTTGTTAAAGCCATACTTAACTGATATAACCGGAATGAGTGTTCTATAGTTAAACCCCCTTATCCTTACCTGGGTCACGACTATATATGTGTGTGTAAAATGTGTTTGAAGGGGCTAGACATACTTACACGCCCACACATGCACTATAAGGTCCAAAAATAAGGTAACGCAGGAAGCCGAACTTGGGCCAGGCCGGACTTGTAACGTTACTTCGGCTTGCCTCGCAGTGGCTCAATAATGAAAGTAAATTAAAAGAAGCGTGAATTAAATATAAAGATTCCTCAAAAACCTTGGTTACAAAAATTAAGATTGATCGGCTATGTAGGTTGTAGACAATGTTTAATATCAATTAATCACATTTGGTTTTATTTTCAAAAACAAACAACGAGAAAGAAAATAATAAAACAAGCGTGACTGGATTGTGAAGCGCCTATTAGACATGCCGGAGCAAAGCGAAGAAACCCGGCCATTTCTTCTTGAGGAAAACTTAAGAAGCAAGCCGGAGTAACGATGCAAGTCCGGTCTGACCCAAGTCGGTTCCCCGCGTCAACTTTTCGTTCCCTGCCCCTTTTACGGCTAGTTGCTTATCCGTCGAATAAAAAGAGGGGTCTTAAACCAGAGAAAAAAGACAGACATGGGCGGGATAGAGCGGGTTTTCACTATACAGCGAGCTATTCAGTACCAGGTACTTGGTGTCACCGTGTACGGCAACTTATATTTCTACGAAAACCCCGCCTTCTTTCGCCCCTCAACTAACGTTCGGCTCTCACGTGAAAAAAAGAAAAAAATGGCACGCGACTAAAATTAAAGTATGTGCAGTAGCCACGCTTGTGTGCTTAAGTTTCTCGTCCCAGGGTTCAAAGTTTAACGAGCGTTAACCGTAAAACCTTTTGGGGCTAACGAGCCAACGTTTTCGAGAGTTTGCGTTCGCCTTGTTAAGGTTTAGACATTCTTTCCTAGCAAACTTTTTGAAGAGGGTAATGTCTTAGGTTTCCCAAAGTCTATAAGGGGGCAGAAGGAGGGGTTAAATTGCATTGATGAGTCGAGCCGAAGTTTTACAGGGAGCTTTAGTTACCGTTTGAGCTCGTTAAGGACGCAGTACCAGGTCCCCACTTGTGTGTATTGTGTAAATACCCCCTTCGGGGAATGTGTGGGGAGGGGACGGAGTGGGGAAGGGGGTCGAATTGGAAGATAGGAGCAGATTGCATAGTATCGATTCTCCATTTGATTTCCCTCGCATTACCCCAAAGCAAGGGAGGGGGGCACTCAACGAAGAGTCGACACACAACAAAGGAACCACGCTTTTCTTAGGACATTTGACTTTCAACCCGAAAGTCTTTTAAAAGTATAACAAGAAGCGACGTGGGCTCTTATCTTCCCGTACCAGATACCTTAGGAGGCGGGGACTCATTTCGTTTCTGAAGAAGGAGGATGTCACCATTACGGTTTTCTTTATGGGTTCTTTCTTAACTTGGAGGAAATCCAATTTGGAAAAAATAGATGATTTTTTTTAGCCACCGAGTCAGATGATTTATTTGAATTTTTTCCAATTTGGGAGCAGATAAACGAGAAGAGGCGTGGCTTAATTCCTTACAGGAGACTCGAAGTGTAAAAAAAAATCAGTCGATTTTGTAAGAACTTCTTCTTGTGATGTCGTGGAGATCATAGAATCGTTGATTCTTCCTGGTTTTAAGCTAAGAAATAGTAAAACGATGATTTCGAGAAGGCGAGTTGAGTCAATCATTTCGTTCGGCACAGAAATAATCCAAGTTAGAATCGATGATCTTTGATTTCGTCGATTAGGTTCTTTTTTCTTTTTTAAAAAATAAATAGTGAGCGTACGCTGGAAGGCCTGTTGCCAAATTGTAAATTTGTCAATTATTTAGTGATATGACTTGGACGAGTTTATAATTATTAACACGACTTGTATCACTCATATTTATTGTGATAGAGTTTGGTCAAATAGTTAAAAGAGATTGAGCTGATCATCGAGTTGTTGGTACCGTCGGCTGGTTTAAGAAGGCGTGGTTTGACATTATTTAGCGTTTTGGAAACATTTCGGGGTCATTTTTGAATGGGATAAATTGATATTTTTGACGGAGAATGCGACGATTCTTTAATTTTGAGCAAAAAAGGGTATGATTACGGGGGTACTTTAGGAAGGCGTGGCTTAAGTTCTGTTGCATGTTGAATGTCATCTTTCAGGACGTTTTCGTTTGGGACCCTTCGTTAAAATGGGGAATTTTCACGGAAGAGAGCGATTTTTTTAATCGAAAGAGAAGGCGGATACCGAACATCAAATAGCATGTACCTCAAAGAGGCGTGCCTTAATTTGCTTTGCTCACGATCCAGCTTTTCTAACGCATGAGTTTTATAACCAGATTGTTATTATGGAATTTCCGAAAAATCGAAATGGTTTAGAAATTGGTCATTTGCAGAACTGCCCATGTCAAAACTTTCCAGAAATTAAGAAAGTTCTGAAATTGATACTTAAAATGGCAAATTTTCAGAAATTGATACTGTTCAAAATTGCAAATTTTCAGAAATTGATACTTTTCAAAATTGCAAATATTCAGAAATTCATCATTTTCAAAATGGTAAATTTTCAGAGAATCACACTTTTAGAAATCTCATATTTTTAGTCCAACTTTTAAGGTTCCAAATTTTCGGAAATGTAGAATTTTCGGAATGCAGACATGTAGACAAAATGTAGATTTTTCGCATGCAGAAATGCTGAAAATCAGTATTTCCACAAAAACATAACTTTTTAAGGTATTTTTGTCAAAATACTGTACCAGCTAGAAATGATTTTGCATTTTATGTTATTATTTTATTTTTAAATAAAGACAGGTACGGGACTGTTTGGTGGTGATGAAGAAAGATTGGTCAGGAGAGCGCACATAAACGATCAGTCTTTCGCAGTGATGAAGGAAGATGTCAGGAACCATTGCACGAGCTGTTTTACGTAATGAGAAGCGACAGCTCCGCGTATTGGTACCATCTCATCGCCTTCCTCTACAGCCATGCCAAAACCCACCTTCCCCTCCCGCCCCTCCCTGCTTCTTTGCGTTATAGCCGGGGGATTTCTACCAAGTGGTTCTGACACGGAGCTGATGACGGAATCATCCCGTGAGTGACGGATCAGCTAAAACCTCGCGCGGAGTCTAGTCTTTCGGGGTTCAAGAGAGAGAGAGAGAGAAATGATGGATGCATTGCTCGTTTTGCTAGCTCTGAGGAGGTAAGATCCTATTTGGAGAAGGGGTTTCATCCATCCCCTTTTCCCCAAGGGCTTCGAATCTGGGGTTACAAGCAGCGAGCGAGAAAGGGGGTTAGTAGGGGTTAGTAGAGGTGACAGAAAGGGATGTCGTGCCCATGTCGTGTCAAAAGCTGTGGGGATAGTGACAGGCGTCATTACCACTGACAGGAACCTCATTTGCATGCACTGGATGATAGGGAGGGGTAAAGCTTATGAGAATCTACCGGAAAATGTTCGAAAAACGTTCGAAACAACTGAAACCCCTCTGAAAAAAAATCCAAAAAGAAGGAAAATCAGAGACAGGGAGAGGAAAGAAAAGGGGACAAGGTATAGAAAGAGAGGACGAAGGAAAAAAAGCCACCTAGTTTGGTGGGTTGGGGTCCATGCAATCAACAGATGGAAAAAGGAGGAGGAAGGAAGGGTGAAAGGGTGTCCTTTCTCTCTCTTTTTCTGTCGGTTCGTTCCTTATGTCTTGCCCCGGAGGCACATCACGCACAGACATACACACACAGAGGGACGCCATTGGCCTTTTACCCGAAACCCTGGGGCCAAAGCACCCCGATCAAGCTTTTACTCAAGAAAATACAACAGTGGGCCAGAAGGAGAAGGATGCGACAACAAAACTTCGGGGAGAAAATCTGTCAGCCGTGTAGTTTGGGACACACTACGACAAACACAAAATGCTCCTTTCATTCTTCCCTTTAGGGTTTTTAGGCCAAGAAATACGGAGCGACTGGTTTTGACAGTCGTTCCTTAATCGAGAACTTGTTCGGGGTGTAGTCCGGTTTCATTTGTCAAATTTATTTCGGGTGCTAGGAGAGGTTCTCTCAGAAGGGAAGTAGTTTTCTCTTCTTTTATGTACTTTATTTTGGTATGCTAAAGAAAAGCAGTCATTGGTCAAAGGAAGCTGTGGCGTTGCTAGGAGATTTTATCTTGCATGCATCCTCCGAAATCTGTTTCTGAGAGATGTTCCTGACAAATTAGTTTATCTTTTATTAATGCCTTGCGTTTGCTGTCTTATTTAAGGAGACGTGGGATGATCAAAATGGCCAAACAAGAATAATCGGATTTAAGAAAAATGTATATAGAGATTTGAATAAGCTGAAATGTGGCCAAAGCAAGAGATGGATCAAATGAAAGATTTGTGCCGTACAAGATTAGATACACAGCTGAGATTTCCTTTTTTAAAAGAAAGAGAGCGTTGACATTGGGGTTTACTTTCGAAATAGAGTTTGGTCAATCTGACCTTGACCAGAATGTAGAGTATCCTTCTGTACCTTACCTACTCTATTATCATCCAGTGGCGTAGCCAGCGATTACGCACAGTAAGTGTAAGTGCGTACCAAAATTTTCTAAATTAAGGGCCCAACCTGATCTTAGGGCGCCGAAATGGACTGCCAAATAGCGGCGGCGGCGGCAAATCTGTAAAGTGCGTACCGTTAAAAATCTCTAGCTACGCCGCTGACTGTATCTACTCTACACTCGGCACGCTAATGGGTGCTGAATGGAACCAAACTCGGCAAAAGTTTGCTTCAGAGACCGCCAAGAGTTAGATATACTTTATTCAAGCTGTTCTATCTTCTTCCGTTTGATCGTGTTAGTTCGTTAATCTAGTGCTCCAACTAAGGGATTTAATGTGAATTTGGTTTATGATTTAGTGCACGTAAATAATTGAACTGCCGGGTTTAGGAATGCGAGCTATCGAATTTCTTACTAGGCTAATGAAACTTGTTTCCATACTGTTTAGCGTATTTTTGAATTTATAATTTGACCTTTTGTACTAAATATGCTGCATACAGCCTTGGACTCTAGCCTAGTAGTAAGCTATTTAAATAGATATTATTATTTTTTAACCCTGAAATTTTAATTTAGCAATTTTAGGAAAATTTCCATTTCAAACTTTCCTTTTCGTTTTTGTCATATTATTCCGGATTTTCAAAGAACTTTAATTCAAGTTTCGAGCATCTTCTAGATATTTGCGTCTGGTGCCCTTTATTTTTCTTGAAAACTAAATTTGTAACAGAAGAGATTAACCAATTACTTATTATGATGAGTATTTCCCCCAAACACGTTTTTAGAAGATAGTTTTAGAATTTACTGTACTGTACGTTAGGCAATTTTCTTAAAAGAAGTTATTGGTCCTTTTATGTACACAATATCACATATCGAAGCCATTTCCATATGTATAAATGATGTAATAAATTATTCATGTAGATGCTTCTCTGTTTTCTAGCCGAGCCATCGTAAGAAACAAGGATGTGACCGGTAGTATGGACAGTTTGTGGCGGCACGACTTTTGGGGTACGCCCCTTTCTCATCGTGGATCACATCAATCGTATCGTCCTTTGGCTGTCTTGTCCTTCCGACTCAACCACGCCCTCCACGGTAAACATATGCGTGTTTCTTGCTATGCTTTTCGGGATCTTATTGGAGTTTGTTGTTTGTTGTTTTTCCATGGTGCAATGTATTCGGCATGTGTTGAGTTATAAGAGCTTGGAAAACGTAAAAAGAAAAGGAGTTTTAGGCTTGCCTTTCATTTCATTACCGAAGCTCTCTTTCCCTTCTACCCGTAGATTTTTTTTATACTGTCGAACTTGCTTCCACTAAGAAAAACGGTACGAATGAGGCTGTTATTCTTTCGTATCGATTGCTAAAAAAAAATATATAACGTGAGAGGCACAAGGGTAGAGCCGAAACGAAATGTGATTTGGAAGAAAAGTAAGATGGATGGGAAAGTAATGTGGGGGTCGGGCCTGATGATCAAATCGTGCTTGTTCTTGTTCGCTGCCAATTAGTTTGAGCCACTTCTTCGTTTTTCTATTTTTTTATTTTACTTTCTATTTTTACCTTTGCCTTTGTTGTTTTTTCATTAACAGGGTTCCATCATTCCCTTGTTTAATTAAATAAGTTATTATTATTATTTGAAGGACCAAAACGGACAGGCGAAAGCGTTTGAGGGTAACAAAGCCTAACGTAATTGTGAGAACGAGGAAACGACTTTTATTTTCGTGTCAGAATTCCGTCAGAAAAGTGAACCTAAAATAAAAAAAAAGAGACAAGTAGGCAAGAAAGGGAAATAGCTGTCACCAAAATTTTAACTGACATTGGCTCCAACCCCTCAGGCTACTTTTTTTGCAGAAATGAAAGGGTTCCTGTCTAGTAAAGCTCAAAATGAAAAAAATAAACTTTCGCATAGCATATATGTGTTCGTATATATTGACTTGATTGGATTTTCTCGTGTATAGTTGTTTTCTATGCAGAAGTTTTCTTGGTAGTAAACAAACAAATAAAAAGGAAAGAGAAAAAGAGAAAACTGAAGGACAGACTTGGGCGATGTGCCTTTTTTTGGTAATCTAATTATGTCTGTCTACCAGCGAGTTTTTGTTTTTTTCTACTTTGTTGTTTTTATGGGGCCGAAAAGTTCTGGGTACGGGAGGGATAAGCAAGGGAGGGACGACGACGCAACACATTTACATTAGCTACAAGTTGCTTTATTTTTGTTTAATCTTTTCATTGTTGTCTCTTTTCTTCATTGTTTCTTTTAATTTATTCCAGTTGGTAGCATTTTTTGTCCGGTGCTAGGAATGGCATTCTTAATTACGAAAATTGTCCGTTTATAGCCTTGTTTATTTTTTGGCAGGGCTGCGTCCGTGTGGCTACCACGTGACCAACGTGTTGCTGCATGGCGCCGTGAGCTTCCTGTGGACGTGGGTGGCACTGCGGTTCACCCACTGTCCTCAAACGGCCCTTATGGCGGGTCTCCTGTTCGCGGTTCATCCGGTGCACAGCGAAGCCGTGGCTTCTCTAGTGGGACGGGCCGAACTAGGTGCGGCGTTCTTTTTCCTCCTAGCCTTGCTCGCCTACCACGCCCACATGGACCAACGCCACGCCCACCACGCGTATCACCTGTTTTTCCTGGTACCCGATACTTCCTCCCTCTCCTCCACCGCTTGGAAACTCAACTTCCACATTCCAAAGCATTACGTCTCCCTAACGGTGAGTGTTCTGGCTGGAGGCGTGGCCATGTTGTGGAAAGAGACGGGCATCACGGTTTTAGGGGTGTGTGTACTCTACGATCTGTGTCGGACTAGGAATGATCGGAGTGGGTGGAGCCAAACCTTGAAGAGTGTGAGTTTAGTGATTCTAGCGACAGTAGGCTGGCTGTGGCTCCGCCTTAGAGGCTTAGGAGGGGTAGCCACGCCTACTTTTGCCGAAGCCGATAACCCGATAGTGCACCATAGTTCCTGGCTCGTGCGGACATGGACTCTGGCGTATTTACCTGCACGCCATGTTTGGCTGTTGTTGAATCCGAGTCAGCTCTCTTTTGATTGGTCGATGGACGCGATTCCGCCGATTGTCACCGCCCAGGATCCTCGTCTGCTGGGTACGGCCCTCTTCTACCTGAGTTTGGGGACGGCGAGTTATAAAGTGTACAAACCCCGCCCAGGAGCGAACCGACACATGGCGGTCATCTCCGCCCTCATACTCTTGGCCACGCCCTTTCTCCCCGCCTCCAATTTACTGTTCTATGTGGGATTTGTGTTAGCGGAGCGCGTCCTGTATCTGCCTTCAATGGGGCACTGCCTCCTTCTCGCCACCGCCTTGACCCGTTTCTGGACCACGCCCCCTTTGAATATTTTTACGAGGAACTCGGCTGCGCTGAGTAATAGTGACGTGAACCATCGACGACGTTGGGCGCGGATTTGGATGCTCGTTTGGAAACTAAGTGTTCGAGGCACGACGCTGTTGCTGCTAATGACATGGGCGTGGCGAACAGTGCAGCGAAATCGCGATTGGGTGACGGAAGAGACGCTCTATCGATCTGCTACGCACATTAATCCTGCCAAAGGTATTTTTTATTTTTAAGAAAAAAAGGACTCAATTTTTAATGAATCGCCGGTGGGGGGGTGGGGATGCTTCTCCAAACCGATGCTGAGCCGTTGCCCGGGAATGGCTCGTATAGATTGCACATTCTCCGAATATACCGTTCTTATACAAAGGGATATATAGGGAATAGAACTATAGGGATAGAGAGAGGGACGAAGAGAAAGGGACATTAAATACCATGTGCGGGTGCTAGACAGAGTTTGCTACGTCACGTGTGGAATGTTCACTTTCATCATACGGTTATATACGACTTGCAGTACTAATCAAATCCCTTTGTGCGCCTCACCGAGAGAGGGATACGAGGAAGAGCCAGAGAGGAAAGGGGAGGGGGAGGAGCCGATCTCTTAACCATCTCAAGACTTTTTGTTCTTTTTTACCTCTTGTTACTTGACTGAGTTAAGGGTAAATTGGTACTTAGTTATGCCTCTAAGGCAAGGAAATGAGAACGCAAAGTCCCGGGCCAATACATAGAGCAACAGATGTTCCCAAGAAAGAGAAAGATTCTTTTCACCCGAAGAAACCCTCCAGTCCCCTAAAACCACCCCTTTCTCATCCACTCACTTTCCAATATGTTGCCATAGTGACTGGGTAACTCCGGTAACAGTTGATATTCCCTGATTGCCCTGCTCTTACTCTATCGCGGAAGAGATGGGTGCCGCTGCGGGCCCCGGAACCGCCTTTGGAATCGAATTCCGCTAGGGGATTTGCGCCCTTGTTCCTTGTTTCAGTCTTCCCTATCCCGCCCTTTTGGGAACCTAAGCCCCCTCCCTTCCCTTTCCCCCGTTCCAACAAGGGTCTTTACACACCCTGGCGGAATACCAAATGTCCCTCAGGGCGATTCTTCTGTTTCCCTTCTGTCTCTCTATAGTAACGAAATCCGAAACTGTATTGCTTTATTTCCTTCCTATTTTCTTGTACGTTTGACGTGTAACGTTAGAAATAAAATATACTTCACAAAATAATTTTAATCTTTTTCACGTTTTTCAGAAAGAGGTAAACTTAATTTTGTAATCCTTTCATTTTACAGTTACTTATTGAAATTTACAATGATTTGGAAAGTTAAATTGCGGTCTAATTGCAAACTTATTCACTTTTAAGTGTCTTATTCTGGCCGCTTCTGAATTATTTCAGAGCAAAAGTTGCAAAGAATTGCAAAGTTAAATTTGAAGCTAAATTTTAAAATACAATCTTTTTTCCTTTTTCGGAAATAAAGCTTCCTCGCTTTCCGCAAGGTATCAATATAAATGGACACTTTTATTTAGGTTTTTAATTATTACATTCTTTTTAAGGATTATTAGACCCAACTCTTCACCCCGCACCCTTTTTTATGAAGAAATAAACGACAGTAGCAGGCTAACGCCTACAAGCCGCATTAAAAATGATATAATTTCGAAATTGCTTATAAAATTACATTGCAGTATACAGTAATTGCAAAGTCGTTCACTTTCAAGTGTCGTGGTTGCTGTTTAATTGTTTTAGAGGAAAAATTGAAACAATTAAAATGGTTAAATTAGGAGCTGAATTGTGCAGTTCAATTATAACGTTATTTTTTACTTTGGTGAAACAATGTAAGATTACACTAGTTAGGAGTTATTACTGCCGTTTCTTTCAAGGGTCAGTCACACGAAAATAATACCTAATTAAGCGAAATTCGTAGAAAGGGTTAAAAAATCTTGCAAGTTCTCGACATCTGACACTATATTTTTACCTTTTGTATGTCTATTTTCTATGATATTATTATTATTTTTACGTCTTTATTACTTTCGCCTTAGAATTTCTTTAGCAAAATATTTTATTACTCGTTAACTCTTGTTCCTTTTCATTATTTCCAGTTCCTGACACTTTTAATGCTACTCTTGTGCCCATAACTATTTCCGTAATAAATTCCAGCAAGCGCGAGACACAGATGTTTTGTTTTTTTCTTTAGTGAGTCGTCACAGAAAGTATAACTGTCATTTCTTGTAGGAAGATGTGTATTTAGGAGAAAAGGATAGGTGACAAAAGCAAGCTTCTTTATTTATCACGTATTTATGGTCATAACTATTTTTTTTCTTATGTTGGAGCAGAATCATTCTCACTTTTTGTTCGCTAGTTGGATTTTCCTCTTTGTCTGGGCGTAAATCACGACACTTTCTATGTCCCCCTCGACTACCGCCACGTCACGCCTTTTTTGTTTCTCCCCCTCCTTTTTTCATGGCTAGTCGTGAAAATATCCCCCTCCCTCACCCAACGTGATGTCGTGTGTGTATGTGTCCTTAATGGCCCTCCCTCTCTCGGCACATTAATCCCGCGTGATGGCCTTAATGGGGGGAAGATCGCAAGCGAGTGAGCGAGCGAACCTTAAGGGGAGGGGGGGAGGAGTTCAGCAAGATTATCCCCCCCCCTCCACAGTTTATATAGTATTGAAAGCGGGAGGGGTGTAATAATAATGACCCAAAGGGGTGTTTCATCCCCCCCCCAAAAAAAATGCGATTCTTTGTCTTTCTAGCTTAGTTTGATTAACGACTCGACTAGCGAAAAATAAAATTAAAGAAGAAAAAAACGGATTTTTTAAAAATCGAGAGAAAATTTCAGTTTTTTTTTCAAATCTCTAAGCGACTACATCAAACACTCGTTATGGGCCCGAAATAAAAAGGTAAAAAGTAAAAGCGAAGGTAAAATAAATCATAATAAAAAAGGAAAAACGAGAAGACAAAAAAGTTGTGAAAGATTTTCAAAAGCCGTTTACACCATTGTTCTACTTATATTTCCCCCTTTTATGGAGGTGAAAAAGAGCTCCCTTTCATGTCGAACACAATCAATTGGTGAAACGAATGCTTACAAAAGGGGAAAAGAATAAAGGTAGAGAGAGAATGAGAGAGCGAGAATGAGCTGGAAAGCAAAGTGAGCTTTTGTCTTTGCTCTGTCTCACTCGCTTTCCTTTCGTCATACGGCCACGACACGGCACGTTAGATTACACCTTGAGTACATGCTTTTGTGTACAGTACATTGTTTTGTTTCCCATATTTCCTATATGATGCCGAGCCTTGAAAGTGGCTCTTCGGTTTTTTTCCCGCCTTTTTTTGAAGACGTGTTTTGACTGTATATGGCATGCCAACAATGAAAAATAGGGGACGCAATGACGTACCAAAGCTTTCATGCTCTCTCCCCTCCCCCCTTCGTTTCATTGTACTTTGTGTGGAAGTTTGTCAAAAGACTGATAATAAATGCTGTTTTGTATTCGTTTCTTTTTCTCTTGTTTGAACAATAACCACAACAAACCAAAACAGGTTGGGCCAATTTGGCGTCGGTCTTGTCTTCCTCCGGCCGGTTAGTGGAAGCTGAGGAAGCCTTTCGGAAAGCGTTGGCATACCGGGCAGCTTTACCCGAAGCCCATTACAACCTGTAAGTAATTAACTGCATTTCTTTCTCTCTCTCTCTTTCTTGTTCCCTCTTGCTCTTGCTATGTTGTTCTCCAAGTTTATTGTTGCAGGAAATCGTTAATTTCAATGACTTTAGAGAAGGATTGAGCTGATTCATTTCACATAATATGAAACAGCTCAAACAGCAAACACAATGTTTTTAAATATAATTCTTTAAGAGTTCGACCCTTTCATTACTTTCCCTGTTTCTCTATTTTTATTATTTTAAACATTAATGTATTCAGCTTCAAAAAGCTCAGTTCACAAGACTAACTTTTTGTTACAATTAAGCACTTAGTTTAAAGTTTATTAAAGAAACGTGTGGCATTGTCGAACGAAACAGAAACACTGAAAGTAAATAAAATAAAAAAAGTTCTACGCGTTGACCTTTGTTTTTCTGTTAAAAGTTAGTCAACTTTTTTTTTCCTTCCTAGAAGAAATTCATATATGCCTAAAGAAATTATTTAGTGTATTACTTAGCCTATTAGAATATTGAAGAGCGATTTTAGTAGTTTATGCAGATCTTTACAGTTTCCAATTAGTTTTCATTGGGTTTAGAGATTTATGAATATTTAACCTTTGAGCTAGTGCAACAAAAGCGTAACCTTCATCTTTCGGTAAAGTAATATTGTTTAAAAGTCTTTCTGGCTGAAATCTTTGCTTTTGTTTACAGCGTTAGTTCGGTTAAGCACCGCCAGAGTAACTGGCTTTGGACCATTTCTTATACGGCCGTAATTCCATTTTTAAACATAAAATAGCCTCCAGCTAAACTATCTAACGTTACTTTATAAATTCAAACTACGAACTTTCATTCCTTTTTCATTCCTACGTAACCAATATTATAATTTAAAGTTAAAGAACGGCTAACATCCAATCATATCCAAGTCGAAGAATAAGTGACACTTGAAACGGAAACTTCCGTTGGAACTTCCCTTCCGAAACATCCAAACTGTCTTTACGTTGACAAACTTTGCCCAATTTATCTTATAGGAAGCCTTCCTTAACATGTGACATACCCAAACGAGTTTTTTGCTCATTTTCTTCGCGACTTTTCCCCAATTGTCTCCCGCCAACCTCGACCCCAAAGCTGGAAATATCCCTCCATAATTTTAAATAATACTTTTGGATCTTTTTTTATTATTATGATTTCGTTCTTATTTCTCTCTTGCTCGCTCTCTTTCTTGACTCAATTCCGCAATCTCTTTTCGTTTGCAAGCGCCTAGAATTGCGCGGTCGTTTTATGTTTCGGGGAAAACCAGATGGAAAAGGGAATTGGGAGTTGCAGTAATTGGCTCGTTTACTGTTGGCTGTTGCTTTTTCAGTAAATCTACCGAAAGCACTGGACAAGCTAAGAGCATTTTTTTATGAAGAGCCTTCGTCCCCGCCCCCCCAAAAAAATCTCACAATTCTTCTCAAAATGGACATATTTCCCCATTTTACTATTTTATTTTACTATAAAAAATACATTATATAAAAAAGAGATGGAATTTTTTGACAAAAAACTTTCAACGGCAAGGGGAAAACTTTTGAATGAATTCTTGTGGGAACGATAGATAAGAGGGCGAAAGATTTGCTAGCTTTGCGTTGAGGTTGAGTTGCCCTGAATTGATGGCAAGTGATGTCCATCTTTTTTCCATTTCTTAGCTGCAGATGTCCATTTTCTCAAACATCTTTCTTCCAGTACCGGCAGAGGGGGAAAAAGACAGGAGGGAGTGGAAGGGGGGCGTGTTATAGGACAACTCTATAGGTTGGAGGGGTGGAAGAGACAATTTTTCCCCCTTTCCAACCCCTTTTGCCGTCCCAATGCCCCAGAAGAAGAAAAGAGAGACAACATGGACACAGAAAGAACTGCTGTGTCCTGTCGCAATCTCTGCAGCATCTCGCAGTCATTTACTGGCCAGTGGCTCTTCAAGGATCTTTTTACCCCTCAATACCCTCTACCCCAATCTCTCTCCATTCTACTATTTCTTAATATACCCTCCTCTTGTCATTTTGCTTGCTTTTGCTTACTTTTGCTTGCGTTTGTTGTGACCAACTTCGCCCCCACTTCCCTTTGGTTCGAAATGGATCCGTCTTGCTCTCGTCGGTCCTCTAACCGGCGATCTCAAAGGATACACACACAATACAACAAACAGACCAAGAGAAACCCTGCTGGGTAATTAACACCCTCCAGGCAATCTCACCCCTCTTGGCCACCCTTGCAGCCCAACGGGATTTGGAGCTCTTCGTGTCATAGAGGTGCTCCTCCCTCTTCTCCTTCTCCTCCACCCCTCCCTTGGCTCCTTGTTTGCGGCGATGTTGTTCTTTGTTTGTATCGATTGAGTCATTGCCGAGCCTGTCCTTTTCTGCGTAGTTAGGAAGATTGGGGCTGTTCACTTTATTTACTGCACGCCATTCCTCCCTCCCGTCTCTCCATCAAGAGGAAGAAAAAGCAAAAAAAGGGGAGGGGCAGGTTGGGTACTAGCCTCACCCAAAGTATGCGGCAATTATCTTCCAAGGGTCCTATTGAAGTACTGGCCGGACTGGTCTGTTGGACGACCCGGTACCCAGTACAATTTACGACTCTACGTCACATCCGAGTTAAACCATCGTCTGTTGTTTTTTCTTCCTTGGAAGAATTTCCGCCCTGGAAGGGTAATGCGATTTATTTTTTGGGTTTTTGAGGGAAAAGAAATGACCTGTCGTACAAGGAACGGCAAAAAGAAGGAAGAGAAGTGTTTTCTAAAAATTCCTGCCTGGCTGGATAGATCTATTCCTGCAAGCCTAGCGAGATGACAGGACATGACAGCTCAGAAGGGCTTGACTCTTTTTTTGTCTTGGAATTCTTTTTAGTGCAGGAAGATTGGGTTCGAGACAAAGATGGATCGTACCTTTTTAAGTTTCCTTTTTTATTTTTATAGTCTTTGTCCCTTCCGAGTGTTTGCATGCTAGATTAGGCTCTCTTTCTCCTTATTTCCTGAAAAAGAAAGAAAAGGAAAGCCCACAAGAGGAGAAAACAAGAGAAAACAGGGTTATACTTGATATAAACGCCCTTAGGGCATAAGGAGAGAAGAGGCGGGGCTAACGTGTTGAATGTTGCATGACTGGGGCGATTGGAATGGGAGGGGGCCCCTTTGTCACCTTGGATTAGGTCTCAAGTGAAAAGGCCATGGAACAAAAGGCTTTTCCTCGGGTTATTCCCTTGCCGCCATCACCTTGAGCAGCACTTCAGAGAAAGGGTGTGGGTGTGGGGGGAAGGGTGACATTTGGGGGAGGGTAAAGCTCTTCATTCTCCAATTATGTCGAGTCCAATCGCCTTCCGGCTCTCTTCTCTTTTGAATTATAGAACAGCCCCTCCCTTTTAAAGTACAGAACCTCCCCCCACTCCGCATTTAGGAGAGAATAGATAAACGAAAGTTTTAGTCTAAATGTTGTATGCTGTTTTCTAAGTGCTTTTCGATGTCCGGCCTGCCATTCGTAGTTGGGTATTACCGGAAATCAGGTCTATACCCCGCGGCAACGACCCCCAGGGTGTCATCACTTTTTCATGGCTCCGTGGAGAACAAAAGCTATGGGGACTTGTACAACTAAAAGCCTTTCATGTACCGAACCCTCCCGTACCCCTTTGAGCTCTTTCACAGTTCACAAACAGGCGGGGTTAGGGGAGGGGCCAAGTTCATTTGGCGTTTTTCCCATCATCTTGGCGAAACATTCCAGCCACCGTTTAAAAAAAAAAAACGACCGGCGGTTTACACAAGGCCAGGCCGAAGCCTTCGCATTTACTACGGCCTGCCTTCGAAATTGTACTGTACATACACCTAACGTTCAATAAAGAATAATGCCCTAACATGATCGGAGGGTTCGCCTAACCGCGACTGGTAGCGAAATTCCGGCTTAGTTTTCACTTCAGAAAAGATAGTCTGTGAAACAAGAGTCTTATAGGGCAATACAAAATTTAATTTTGAAGTTTTTTTGCTATGTTTTTTTTACACGAAGTAACTAATAAAACACTAAATATTTCTAACAATCACAATCATTAGACTGCTGGAAATGTAAAATAATTAAAACTGTTGGAAATTTAAGGTAATTTCTGAAAAGGGTTTTCGACAAGGGGAAGAGTTTGGGAGGAAAAGGGGGAGTGGCCTTTATAGGTGTCAAGATTTAAAAGAGCGGCTGGGACCAAAGTCAAGGGAAAAGGAAAATCAATAGTTTTGCAGGGTTTTCTTTTTTCCTTTTTCAAAGTTCATTTCTAAGGACCTTTTCTTGTGTAGCCCGGAGCAAAAAAAAGAAACCCCCCTCTTGAAGACTTGTCTTGTCTTTCTTAAATAAGTCCCGCCTCGTTCCGCCTCTTGCCTTCATTTCGTGGAATTTGTGAGGAAGGGTAAAAAGGAGGGGTGGTTTCAAGTCAACCCTTCTTACCACCCTCCTTTTCCCATTATAAGCTAATCTGAATGCAACGCTATACGCGTCGTCGGTTGGTTCGAAAAACCGCACCATTTTCACGTGCTTTTGTCAGCCCATTCAGTCCCGTTCGAAGCCCGCCGGAGGGTTTTTTAAAAAAGCGGGTAAAATTGCTGTAACTTGTAAATTGCGTAAATTGTAACCTGTAAATTGCGGGTAAAAGTCCTTAACCCTCAGCAGTCTGATCGATAAGCTCTATCACCAGCCATCTTTACCTTTCACTTTTTATTTATTTATCTTGTTGTTAAGTAAACCAAATAAGTAGAGAGCTTGGCTTTCGTTTAGGTCAAATTTTCGAGAAAGACCCGCTCTTGGAGGTGGGAAACTTGGGGATTTTATTACACCCCCCGAGGGAGGAAACTTGCGGGGTCTAAAGGTGTCTTTTTAGCGTGGATGGGATTTTCTATATGGGAAAAAGAGCGTAAAAACCAAACAGAAAAATAGAAGAAGCGATTTATGAAAATGGACAAGTCGGTCTGGGGTCCCAAAAAGTTTGCTGGTGGCTCTCTGTGGCTTTTTTAGGAGGGAGTAGGAAAAAGAGGGGTGGAAAGACATAGCGGAAGAAATCCTGAGCAATGTGTAACCCCCTCAGGGGAAGAATTGTATTTTTTTTTTACTTTCTAGCTCCCTGCATCCCCTAAGTTGTGGTGAAGGGGTGGGGTAGTGGGTAAAGGGCGGATTTTCTCTTGCCTTCCCTGTCCTTCCGCATTAAGTCGGCCCGGGGGCAGTAATTTTTTTCTATTTCTTGGCTTTTCGAAGAGTTTTCGAAAACCCTTGTCCGTTCCCGTCGCTGTTGCTGGAAGAGCTCTAGCAGTGAAAGAGGTCTTAAGGGGGGTATGTGTATTGTTGGCAGGATGTTGGTAGTGCTCTCTGGGGGAATCCTATGGCGGGGAAACCATGGATTCAGAGTCCGTGATGAGGCTTTCGCATCGGATCTCTCTCACCCTCGTTTTCCCTACCGTTACGGAACGGAACTAGCAGCTTCTTCAGAACATCTCATCTCTCACCTGTCAATTTAACGACGCCCATCTCCACTCGCCCAAATCTCTTTATACCTTTCTTTCTCCGTTTCTTGCGGTTTACAAGAAAAAAGGGAGGGAGACAAAAAGAAAAAAATACCGAATGTGTTTTATCTTGCCTGTCTTCCGTTGGGTATTAAAGAACGATTTCTTGGGAAATTTGTGTGTCCCTTTGATATTATTTTTTGGTCTTGGGTAGTTTCTTGATTACTTAGTGAGCTAGAACTTTATGGCCCCTGCAAAAAGTGGCCACAGATTCTGCCAGACACATTCACATCTATATTTTGTTATCTTTTTTTTTTAAAAAAAATGATTCCCGTTCGAAGTCCCGTCGAAGAAGTAAAATCGAAATCGCCCCATCGAACTTCCAAAGAAGTAAAATTCCAAATTATTTTTCCCGTAATTTTCTTATCTAAATGCAAATTAATTTTTTAATTTTACACGATTTTTTCGTTGGAATCGTTTGTTGATTTAAACCGAATAAATGAGCTGGTACAAAGTCTTCTAGGCAAGAATTACTGAAAAACGGAAAAACTCCTAAGCATTCTCATTAACTAGAGTTCTTATTTTTAATATTTTCAAGATTTTAAACGTTATTTTTTTCTTTGAATAGGAAAAACGATTAAATCTACCAAAAATAAGCCTAGACAGGAACTTTTTAATATATTTTTAATAACGGCCTGTTGCCAACGTATTTATTTGTTGATTATTTACATGACTTCCTCTTTAAAAATGAATAAATTTTAATAAAAAAAACTTAATAAGGAATTGGGAGGGGAGGAAAAGGGGGTAAATAAGGGTAGAAAGTACAGTAGATAACTATTTTTTTGTGAAATCTTAATCGTTTAAGGGAAGCGAAATTCTTTCAAATTTTTCGTAATTGATGACTAATAATTACATGAATTAAATTAACGTTCTCTGGTTTTGCACTAGCAATTATGGAAAGTACAGTACATAGCCATTTATATCTGCCAAACATTAGTTGGAGAATGCACGTAAGCTTGGTGGAATTCAGTGAAAGATTTTGTTTAAATCTTGAATTATTAAGAAATTACTTTCAAAGAAGTAAGAAAAAAAGAAAGTGCAAAAGAATTGTTAAAAATTTAAAACAAATTAGTTTAAATTTTGCACTATTCTTTTATCGGAATCATTTGTCGACTAAACCCGAATAAGTGAGCTGGTAAGAAGTCCTCTAGGCAAGAATTAGTTACGAAGAATGAAAAAATTCCTAAGCATTCTTACTAATTAGTTATCAATTTTTCAAGATGTAAAAATCCTTTTTTTCTCCGAATAGGAAAACAATTAATCTATAAAAAAAAAAAGCCTAGACAGGAACTCTTACAATAAAGAAAATTCAAGAAAGTTTCTTAAGGATTGATATGTATTGTTTTTATGAAATCTTAAGGAATAAAAAATCTTTACAATTTTTATAAATCGAAATTCTTAAAATTTCTTCTTAATGGATGACTAATCATTACATGAATGTTATCTGGTTTTGCATGAGCAATTATGGAAAACACATTATAGCCATTTATATCTGCCAAAGAAAGTTCGGTCCAACGATGCACATAAGCTTGTAGGCGTGGCTAGTTTTCCTGGAAAGTCGTTAAACTATTTCGCCGCAACGGTTCGCAATTTATTGGTTTTCAATGGAAATGAGACTTTGGCTCGAAAATTAACTCTGGAATGTGTTCTCCGTTCTCTCGTTTCTCTCGTGCAGTGGACTGCTATTGGAGCAAGCAGGACGGGACGAAGAGGCCGAATTCCGGTACGTGCAAGCCATTCGGTACCGCCCTTCCATGGCCCGTAAGTACTCGCAAATCTGTCTTCTATGTTTCTCTTTATTATTATTCGCATTAGTATTACTAGTGTAGAACGTGTGTGATGTGTTTATTGTGTGGGTTATCTCTCGGTTTTAACGATCTCATTTGCCATCAGCGGTGATTTGTAATTTCAGCGGTTATTTTCTGTTTATCGCGCGCGCCTGAAAGGTTTCATGCAAAGTGTGTGTGTCTGCCTCGTACTACCTTCAAATCCCCCTCCCTCCCCCACTTCTCCAGTTAATGGGTTTTGGCAATGAAGAATGATGCCTGGGTTATAGGAAAGCAGAGAGCGAAAAAGGGGGACTTTGTGGAGCTACACAAAATGAGGACGTTTTTTTGTTGGTTCTTAAACAAATCAGCTCGTTTTGCTTCCCCCTGTGTGGTCTCCTCCCCCCAATTTCCATCTCTCCTTGAGCAGGAAATGACGATGTGTGTTTACGAGGAACGACTATATAGAGCTACCTAAATCGAAAACTAATGTAAACTGCCAAACCTTGTCATTTTTACGTGTCTTCTCCTTAAGAAAATATGAATTTTTTTTAGTTTATTTTTTTAGCTTTTGCTGAGAACAGCAGTATTTGTTGTAGAAACGAGTTTTTTCTTATGAACGATGTTTTCTCCGTGTGTGTGTGCTTCAGGTGGGGGGGATACAGTAAGGGATAGCGCGAGAAAATGGAAAGAGATTGACAAGGTTTACTTGGGATGTTAGATAATAAAAAAAGAAGGAAAGTAAAGAAAAAATAGCCAATGGGACCTTTTTGTGAAAGTGAAGCGAAAGAAAATTTGCTTTGCTGGTGCTTAAACGAAATCGAACGGAGAGAGAGAACGAGAAAAAGGGAACGAGAGAGAGAGAAAAGCATCTGTTACAGCTAGCGAGTAATGGGGCTCGAAAACGATTGTATACTCTAAGGTGCTTTTAAGTGTCTTTGATCGTGCTTTCTAATTTCCCGGATTTGTGGGACGGGGAGAGACAAATTTGGGGATGCAATCAGCTTTTATGTTTTCGATCATGTGAGTTCATTTAGGATTCCCTGCAGTTATCCTAATGTAAGATTATAACCCAAACACCTTACATACAGGGTCAGTGCATTTAATATCTTAACAAAATACATTAAATAAAGGTTCAAGACATTTAAGCGCTCAAAAAACGATTGTCTTGAAAGTCTGAAGTTAAGGCTCCCGTATACCTGAGCTTGTTGATGGGAACGAGTCCCAGATTAACACTGATGTTTGTTATGGTTTTGAGAAAGCTTTGCGTTAGAAAGGGAAAAAAGAAATAGATAGCTAATTGCCGGCAAAGTATCTATGCTTGTTTTGCTTCTGAAAAGTACAATTTGTCACCACAGTTTGCTGTAGCAGCGCAATATCCCAAATCAAGTATTCAAACTGTCTGAAAAAGATTGTCTGAAAACGGCTCGTCAGATTTGAAAGCAAACGAAAACAGTTTTATTTTATTATTATTTTATTATTTTATTTTATTATTATTATTTATTTTATTATTATTTTATTTTATTTTATTAAGTTTTATTTTATTAGTAGCTAGTGCAAAACCAAAGGTCGGATTTTTACGTAACGTATTTCTCATAGTTGCACATTTCATTTACATATTGCTCATTTATTACTAATTGGAAAAAACTACATGCATTGGTTGTGCACTACCTGTTAGCAAGCTCAAGATTACTGTTAAAGAACTTTTTCATTAAGTGCACTGGTTTTCTCAAAAAGTTTTTTTCCCATGCTAACCGTCTATACCAAGGTATACGGGAGCCTTAAGAAATAAGGTTTTGTCCGTAAGCGTTTCTTCAGTGAACGATATTTTTCTTTTTTTATAGAAGCGTATCTGCAATTGGGATTACTGCTGAGTAGGCGTGGTTGGCAGGCGGAAGGTGCTCGGTGGTTAGCGTCCGCGGCTAGTTTAGACGGTTCTTCTTTACGAGACCCGGATGCCCACGACGCTGCCCGTACCACAGCCTTGTACCATTTGGCACGCCTCCAGGTAGAGCAAGATAACCCGCATTTAGCGCGACGAACGCTACTGGCGGCTCTCCGAATACGACCCGCGTACTACCCACCTCAAGTACGTATCAATCTTAATCACACAGTAGGGCACGCTATAGAAAGGGTATATCAGACCTGTCTTCCTTTTAGTAGCACACTTTTTCTTGGCTCAAGTTAAACCCCTTTTTTATCTACGGACCTTGTTAAGGACTGCAATAGGGAGAGTTGACAAAATTGCAGAAAATTGTCGACCAGGAACGACATTATCTACTCTTATCTTTTTTATACTTTTTTGTTAGGTGCGGTTTTCTAGTGTAGATTCTAAGAGTAGACATGTTGCTGCAGTTATAGTTCTTCTAAGTTATGCAGTTGTAGTTTTATAAGAGGCAGGTCTACTAAAATACGCTCTTTATGTGTTGAAAGCGTATTTCTTTTTAAGCGTTTGAAATGCAATAGGATTTCTATGGAGCTATTTTACCGTTAGTTATATTTCTGTGGCAGTAATCTTAGGCACTTTGAGAGTAGTTTAGTGTTGCGCTCGTAGTTCTTTGACAGTATTTCCATCGATGCAGTGCATATTTGGAAACTATTCTTGTTGCCCATTCTTGCTATTCTTAGGTTGATTTTTGAAGTACCCGTATTGCAGTTATATTTCTTTGAAAGGATTCTTCCTGTTACGATTTATTTTGCTGACAGTTATACATTTATAGGAGGTAAAGGTAAATTGCTACTGGCGGCTTGCTACTATCCTATTGCTCTTATCACATAGCTTTCGAAAGCTCCATAGTTTATCGAGTTTTGGGTCTTTTACCATGTAGCCGTTTAGAAGTATGAGTTTATTCTAAGCAATCTATATTTCTCAGTTTTAGTTATTTCTTATAATTCTGGATGTGAGAAAAGTTCACAACCTCTGAATTGTTCTCCGGACTCAAAAAAAGACTCTCTTAAAAAATAAGTGCCTGTTTTTGGATTCCCATCTGGTTCAAATGATGCTGGTCTTCTTATGGTGCACAACTCGGACCCTGAAAAACAAGCGTCTGGAATTTAATTTCAGGCGAGGGGTTTCTTATATGCTTATAGTTGATTTAGTGAAAAAAGTCTTAAAAACTGGATAAGATACGTTATTTACGAGAAGGTGCTAGCTGAATTTGTACCGCAAGATCAAGGGAAAATGGTCCTTTTCTATTATTTTCTTACGTCATCAAATTCCATTGATAGAACAAAAATCAGAATTTCGATGAATAAAGATGTTAAAAAAAATCCTATTTTTCTAAAAAAGCTTGAGTTTGCTACGTGGTTCAAAGCTAATCCCAACTCACAAAAGCTTCTCTTTTCTCTCGTGTTTACCCTTTGTGAAGGCAATTTACCGCTCATTAGGCGAATGTCACCAGAAGTTGGGCCAAGTGGAAGAAGCCGAGTCCTGGTTCCGACAAGCTCTACAAGGCGCGACTGATCCAGTACCCACCTACCTCACTTACGCCAAAATGTTGGCGCGTAATGTAAGCTCCCCTTTTTCAAACTGTGTAGCATTCAAAAGCCATTGGGTGCATTTCTTATAATTGGGCTTATGTGGGCTCATGCCGTCCGAAAGCAAACTACTGCTTGCACTAAAAACTGAAGCCGGATTTGCGCCACAGACCCGGTGCTCACGTTGCTCATCATTCATTGTTGCACCACTGTCAATTGCCAAGGCAGGCCGGAGTCCCACCGGACGTTAAAGGACAATAGCGTATAAAAAGCATTTGTGTCTTGAAAAAGTAGACAAAAAATCTACCCTTGATGGGTTTGTTTCCAGTAATGCGTGAAGTTAAAGAAATAAATCTAGTTATAAACTATAAAAAATTTAGTTCACGTCATAAACGTATCAGAATCCATGATAACCGAGATTTGGAGCGACAATTTCGGAGTTGGAGCGACAATACTGTTTCGCGCATGGTTGGACCCAAAGTTTGCATGCCAGTAACTCATGAACGGCTAATTAAAAAAAAAAGAAAAGAAAAAAAGTTGGTTGTTTTTTATTAACGTAGACTATAAGCATCCTGCATAACCTCGACACTTGCACTGAAAAAAAAAAGAAAAATCTTATTTTTTACGTAGACTATAAAGCTATAATTACATATTTTGGTACCTTTATGCCAGTAAAGATGCTAAGGCTGGCTATAGTCGTTTTAAATTAATTTGATTTCTTTAAAATTGTTGGTACAGCTTTGATTTTGGACGGGGTATTCCGAATGTATGTATAGTACCTATACACGTGTAAAACGTTTACGTATGTATATTTGTATACATAGTGATGGAAACCCCCCTGCAGAAGGAAGAAACAAAAAATAAGCCAGCGCATGAGAAATGAGTCGCTAACTTTTTAGCGCGACCAAAGTCCCCGAAAAAGCCCCTTTTTATATTAGGCTCTCCTAAGCTGTCGTTGTAAGTCAAAGTCAAGAGCTTTTTCGTGTGCCGTGCATGGCGGTGCGAAGCACCCAACTGTGTGTACTTTCTAATTAGGTGTATGGATTATTTATTAGACGGCCAAATGCCATAGCCTGCTGGCGTTGGCATTGGCATGGACGTTCTAGTAGAAGCATGCGAGAACACTTCAGGTTTAGGTGAATTGCAAAGCAATCTCTTGCAAGATTTGCATGTTCCCAAAACTCTTCAACTGTGTGTGGAATGGCTCCTTAAAATCCCTTCTTCTTGTTCAACTTTTGGCCCGTCAAACTTATATATAAATCTAAGTTATATATGTAACTACAGAAAGGAAACGGAAAATATATGGGGACCTCCCTCCCCACCCAACACGAAACAAGGACAAGAGTTAGTGGTGCACGCCATGAATTTAGTTACAAGTTTCCTTAAGCGAATATAAGGAGCTCGAGAGAGGGAAGAGATGGGTGCAAGGAATCGAAACGACACTAACAGATGGACTTGGTTTGTTTGTCTTTTTTTGCTCTTTTCTCTTTCTCCATCTCATCTCTTTTTCCGCGTTGTGGAAAACCGAAAATGCTACACATCTCTAGCACACGCGGCAAGACGAATGGGAAACACTGATTCGGAGAGCGGAATCCGTTGCCGCCCACGATTACAATGTTTACATGCAAATCGGTGAGTCAGCCAAAGCCCATATCGATATGTACTCTTCTTCACTCCGGACTTTTTTCCGATTTTTTGGGGGGAACTTCCTTTTTTAAAAACGGTCTTTTTCTCCTTCGTTTTCTGTCCCTTTGCTCCACAGAGGGAGTTAAGGGAGTTCGTTCTCATCAATCCTGTTCAAATTCGCTGTAGGCTTCTTATTCAACCCCTCCTACCGACTGTAAAACCAGCTGATAGATGTGCCTAAGGGGATTTCTTTACTAGGCTCCGCCTACTTTACTCACTTGGGTGCCCTTCTTAGCTGTGTACTTCTCTTTTTTCTAAAAATAATAATAACTTATTGCATGCCTTTCTAAACCTCTTATTTTTCTCTCTCGCTCATTAGCCCTCTTATTGCACTTGAAAATAACTACAGTGGAAACCGTTGAACACGAAAAATCGGTTAACCCAAAATGATATTCTGGTCCGGACAAAATACTATGTAATTTCATACATTTGTTTTCTTTCAACACGGAACAAAAATTGCTTAACACGTAAAAATTTCGCGTTTCGAAAAACAATTTGAAGAATTGAACTAGTAAATTCATTGTAATGATCTTTTAATTAGACAGGTTGCTTCGAGTGATATATTTTTATAAGATAATTCTAACGGGGGCGAATCATCTTCTTAATTTTATTGTATTTCTTATCCATTTAAAATTTCCCAATATTTGAATGGGTCATTTTTAATGGGTATGACATACTTTAAAAGAGTGGATATATAATGCTCAAGTTTTTTTTATTTTCTTAAAAGAAAATGATTTGTTTTTAAATTAAGAGTAAGATAAAACTAGACTGGCGTTAGAATCCGATGAAAATAGACGCTTTAATTTGGGCTTCTATTTGTAGGACAATTTTTCCTTGAGATTGGGCAATCAAATCAAGGAGCCAGTGCGTTTTTAAAAGCACTGCAATTAAACCAAACACATTGGGATGCAGCGTTTAATGCGGCGACTGCATTACGAGAGGCGGGGCGCCACCAAGAGGCGGAGTTATACTACAGAAGAGCTGCAGTGCTTCGACCTCAGGTACAGTTATTACTGCGTGTACCTTTTCCTTGTTAACTGTTTCTCGTCCCCAGACGAACCTTAAGAAAAAAAAAAGTGGCAAAAAGTGAAGGAATTCTTTGTTTATTTTTTTCTTCGCGTAATGCAACCCTTGTAATTTTTCCTTTTGTCTCTTTTCCCCGCCAAAAATGCTCTTGCTTGTTATCGTATGGGTTTCCCCTTAGTCCCGTGGGACTCTTCTAACAACAGGGTAGCGAAAAAACGTCTTTCTTAAAAAAGGAGCGGGATAGGTACCTTTTGTCTCTGACTAGCTTTTCCAGTTTTATACTTATTATCTTTCGGTGAGGGTGAGAGGGGTGAAGAGTTTTCAGGACAGTCCCCCGAGAGGGTTTCCTAGCTTTGCTTGATTGTGTATGTGTGTGGTTCCGAGTCCTGACTCAAAAAAGAAAAGAAAAAAAACTATCAAGCGAGGTTGGCATATAACGAGGAACTTGGTCGTAGAATATTTAATAAGTGGGTTCTTGGTTTGGCACCCCTGGGACAAACAATAACCACACACACACCAACAAACACACTCCGCTGTCCCCTGAACGAAAATCTCCCTTCAAAACCTGCACAACCAACCCCCACCCCCGAAGAAAAAAGAAAAAAAGTATTCTCTCTTTTCTTCTTTTTAGCTTAAGTAAAGAAGGGATTTTTCGTTTCCCATTTTCTTTTCCGTGTACAATGTGTGTGTATCTGGCAGCTGGCGATAATGTCACCTCTGTCCACTGAATAACAAACGGAGGATATCTTCGTATATACTTAAAGAGCACCCCCTTTCTGCCTGAAAACCGAAAAAAGAGGACAAAAAAGAATATTTAGCTAAAAGGGAGACAAATGTTTACAATGGAGACGATGAAGACTATTGTGGGCGTGACAGTTTTGCTAGGAATGTTTTATGAGGGGTTTTCGCTCCCAGTTTTTTCCATTTTTTACCCAAGAGATAAAGTAAGTAAAAGCTCGCCTGTGAATAATGGATGGGTTGAGAGTGTCATAATTAATAGCTACCTGTTTTTCCTATTCTCTCTTTCAATTTTTTTATTTTTATTTTTAAATAGGACGTCGCCAGTCACCGCAACTTGGGCGCCATGTTGCACCTCAATGGCAAGTACGCAGAGGCGGAGTCAGTGTACCGGACGGCGTTAACCCTAAGTCCTCATGACGCAGTAACTCTTGTGAATCTACAACGCCTCCAGCAAGCTAGAGGCACGAGCTCCTCCAACCGAACCACGCCCCATAACTGACGCTATAAATGGGTGATAAAGTCGCCACTAGATGGCGATCCAAGGACTCTTTCCAAATGTCCCGAATGTACATATGTAAAAAGAAAACAAAGAAGTACCCCCGAAAACCCTCAAAAGAAGACGAACCATGAGTGAAAATAAGAAAGCAACTGACATAACCCTTTCCTGTACCATTTGTGTTTAAATCCTTTAGTATGGACATTATCATTTTAGATGAGGGCTGATGTACTGTACACAGACAGGGCAAACTAAATTAACCTCCATATACCACTAGACTCCCCCCATTTTTGGTATCTCCCCCTAGTGGAAGGTTTTACGAATGAGGGAAGCTAATATACGGAGCGTCTATGCAAATCCAAACTAACATATATACTTCCTTTTCAGTTGGTAAACGTATCATTAACCAAAACCCCTTCTTCCTTCTTGCCCCCAAGGATATATACGGGTTCACCATACAGCATTTCTTGCATTCTACCTTCAGCTGTCCTCCTTTCCTTAAAGCTTATCCCTTCCTTCCTTCATTAAAGCTCTCCATTACGGTGTCTTTAATTACTAATCAATACTAATTACCCCAGGGAGTTCAGACCTGACACTCGAGTCCTGCGCGGACTTGCTCATTTACCAGGCTCAGCAGTACTGGTATTTACTCAAAATGATCCTTACAAGACGGCTGAAAGGGCGATAGTCCCTAAAATGAAAATGAAAAAACTATCGGAAAATGAATAAAAGAAAAATTACTTAATTAACAAATTAGCGAAAATCTAGATTCTAATGAGATATTACCTTTTATGGTGAGCAAAATAATAGTTAAGCAATTAAAGAAAGAATTTTTGAGCAAATTTTCAGGTCACGTTGCTTAGTGACGGAATGACCGTGACAATCTTCACGACTGCTTTGTTTACTGTTCTAAGCGTCAAAATATCTGTACAAAACCATGACAGCAAGCGTTCCTAAAGTATCACGTCACCAGGTACATCATGGTCTTTTGTCACAAAGCCACGTGACTTTCTTGCTCCTAATTACTGTCTTCAGTTATAGCATGATTACCAAGATTTTGCCAGTTAGTAACTTTTTAAAGTTCTTATAGAAAATGTTGAAATTCATTGCTCATTGTTAGAACACAATGAAGTCAATAATTAATAAGTTAATCGAAATATGAATACGAGGGAATGGTTTCAACTTTTTCAAAAAGAATTAAGCTAAAACCATTTTTTTTCATTTTTCATGCTATAAAAAATAAATAAGGGAAGTTTTAAGCCCCTATGGATTTAAAGGTACACTTCCAATCTTTTTTGGCAAGATAAGGCGGGAGTTGAGACCATTCCCTTGAGGCCATAATGAGATTGGTGTGACCTGCGACACGGCGACGGTCCAATGCCATTTCCTGACAGTTTGCCCCTCTAGGGGCTACCACACGTGTTATGACACCGCGGTTGCACCCCCCCAGGCAAAGTATTCCGCCCCGGGGGAGTAGAAAAAGAGGAGTTTTTCTTTTCCTTTTCCCATCTTTGGTTACTTGGCAACGTATAAACACAACAGCGAAAAGCTTCCGATGTATTTGTCAGGTGTGTGTTGCTTCTAAACTATCCTATAGGTTGGTTTCCGGAACAAGTCAGTCGTACGTTTTAGGGACTGACTCTTATCTGTTTTTCCCTAGTGGTGAGTTTCTTTGTGGTCTTTCGCTCTCCCTTAAAAAGCGAAGAAAAAAAAGAGGATAAAAGTCAAGATTTGTGCTGTTTTTTTTATACTACCCTTCCTTAAACACACGAAGAAGAAAATTGGATTTCGGATTGGATTGAGACGGGACTCGAGCTATGGCCCCAAGATATCATGCAACGCTACTAGAGGCAGTGGGCGTGGTTGTTCCTTCATCTTTGCCCACATTATTGCAAAACTTCGCCAAAGCTGCCCTACGAACCCAGCCGCCGCAATTGCTGCCTTGGGCTACTGCATATTTTCAGGCGCTCGCCCAAGGCAAATTGCCCCCGGCGGCCCCTCGAATCCAGCCTTGCACAACCAAACTTACACCGGCCAGATTGCGGCTTTTGCATCAGCAAGTAAAAAAAATGTTTTTCAAATTAGAAGTAAGGTTAATTTTGGGTTCGGGGCCTTATTTTAGTTAGGAACGAGAGAAGTTGTTACCCTAGGGGATGTTTTTGCTCACTGGGCGCTCTTTTCCTTGCCTAGGGAGCCCTTGCAAGATTTACTGGAGCTAGGGGGCGTGGCTGAACCTTCTGCGCCTTTAGACACACCCATCGAGTGGCCTAAACTGCTAGCGTTGGCGGCTGGTCAGCTGGGTGACGTAAGAACGCTTTTTTTCTTCCTAAGTTAGTAAGTTTGTAAGTGATTTATTTATTTTTAAGCAAATACCACATTCATGTCAACTGAGTTAAAATTAGCGAATGTCAGGTAATTACGGGAGCATTTAATAAAGAGAAAGAGAGTTAATGTACGTGCGGAATAAGATCATCGGTGGTTAAATTATTTCGTAATTATTCGGAAGTCTTTTTTGCAAACGAAAGACGCTTA
Source organism: Lepidurus arcticus (assembly GCA_003724045.1). Lineage (NCBI taxonomy): Eukaryota > Metazoa > Arthropoda > Branchiopoda > Notostraca > Triopsidae > Lepidurus > Lepidurus arcticus. The sequence goes on from RJJA01000346.1 coordinate 51,914, forward strand.
CGAAATCAAAATTTTCAAATTCTCGTAGGAGGTTTTTAGCATGGAAATCATTATTACGTTTTGAGGTGTTGAGCAAAATTTGTCGGATCACAGGATTAGGGCGTATATATATTTAACGTATTATACTGTTTTGCTTACGAAGCTTTAATAATAAAGCTAACAAGAGCCTATGCTGGAATACGGCAAAAACTAATGGCGGTTATGGCATTTACGTGACTATTGGCGTTTTCCTTTGGGAAGCCTGGTGCAACACTTTTTGCCCTGAATGCCACAAATTCAATTTTGCAACTTGCAACAGTGAATTTGTGGTATTCAGGGCAAAAAGTGTCGCACCAGGCTTCCCAAAGGAAAACACCATAAGTCTACTTACATAAAAACGTGCGTTCCTCTCGTCGCTGAAGGCATTCATATACGCATGTGATAAAAGATAACACGTTTGGTGCTATTTGGCTATATAAAAACACGGTTGGAATTTGAAGGATGAATTATCTTCTACATTTTCTGTCACTATACTCCTTTCCAACGTTCATTAACCTGATTTTGGGATGGTTAGGCGCGTAATCTGTACTTTACAAGCGAGCGGCATGCGAGCTGCAAAGAGTCTTCTTACGGGGCTTGCATTTCTTACGAGGCTTTTTACTCATTATCTTAACAATTCTTTCCTTAATATAAGTAATTGCCTTAAACGGTGTTATATAAAAAACATGATGCTACTATTGATCTGTTTCTTCTATAAACATTTAAAATGTCTTATTATCAAGTTATTACCTAATGTCACCTTTTGCAAAAGGATTTTTTACGAGAATGGTCGACTACCGTCATACTGATTGATTATATTGATTTAGAGTTTGAAGGAAACGATGAAAGTGCTATGTTCCGTGCTCGCTGACGATGGAGACGAGGGCGGTACAGCAATGCCGGTAGTTATGGGCGTGAGTCTGTACACTTATTTAGCTCGCATCGATGGAGACATCCCTGAGAGCGCCATACAAGAGGGCGTGGCCTACATGGAGCGCGTGGCGCGTTCTCAAGACGGTTTCGTGACAGCCTATAATTTGGAGTGTGCTTTGTGCCCGGATTTACACTGACCCCAAGGAAGAGAGGAAAAAACCTGGATGGTTCTCTCTCTTTGTTGTGGTCTGCATGCGACGTAGTAAACACCGTCCATTTTTTCTTTTATTTCTTTATATACACTTTCTTTTTTATATAATACATACAAGGTTTTCGTAGCAATGAATACAATAAGTGATGCAAGGCAATCCAAGCAATTGTGGTTGATCTTATAGAGCACTGTATTGCATACATTGTTGTACAAGGACGTCATGGCCAAGTATTTTGCTTTTGCGCAAACACAAAAAATACTTATTTTCTTTGCTTTTGGGTTAGGAGCGAGAAAAGAAAAGCGCGAAAAAGGATAATAATTGGGGCTAAAGAAAAGCAGGAACAGAGATCAAGGAAAACCAGTAAAAGTTGGCCCTTTTTCAGTCTTTTTTTTTAAAATACAATCTTTAAAAAGGTGTTTGGTAGATTCCTCTCATGGCACTAGCCTTTTTTGTTTCTTAACCTCCTTTAAACTGAAAATACCGTATAAAATAAAGGGTTGGGGCATAGGATACAGATACCTAATGGCGCGAACGCCTTTTTCTTTTACTCTAAACGTCAGATTCGCACATTACTTGGATCAGCCAACAAGAACAAATGCATTATTTTCTCCGGCTTTTGATACTGTCGTCTTCAGAAACCAGAAATAATAGAGCTAGAAGAACACGGAACATAAAAACGGGAAAGAAACCAGACATATTTTTTTAAATAATGGTAATTAACCTGTGGTACTTCCAGGTACGCAGACTGAGCCTTGAATGAACGCACAAGGTAAAGAGGACTTATGTTTACAATTCTTCGTTTTTTTTTATTCCCGCAATTTACCCCCAAAAAGCGAGAACTTGAAAGTAAAATAAACATAAAAACGATTAAAACTAAGAAGGGCTGTGGTCTGGCTCTCCATCTTTGGCGCTCAAGCGACTCTCAAAGAGAAACAAGCCTCGATGGACAAATTCGTATTGTTCAGCCGTTTGTACCATTCCCCCTCTATAAATTACAGGTTAATTAGATAAAGGAATTTAAAATCCATACTTTGAATTACCTGTCATTGCGAAGAGAACAAACGATGGCTAGTACGTCCACAGTGCCAGTTTTGAGCAGTTGTTGGATGCCCAGGCAGAGAGCAATAAAACAGCCCGTGCGTCCCAGACCAGCTGAACAATGGACCACCAGCGGCCCCGCCTCCTGGGCTTGTCTTTTTAATCTTAGTTCGTCTATATGAACAGCTAAATCCACTAATGTTTGAGGATTATCTGGCGTTTTGTGATCTGGCCAATCCATATACCAATAATGCAAGACTTGATGCTGTACATCCTGGCACTAAAAGAAATAAAAAAAACACGATTAATTCATCATGCAATAATATAACTTAATAATAAAACAATAATACAAATACAATATAATAATACAACAGTAACTTAGTAGATAATAATATAACCTAAAGAATAAATTATAAACAAAGACAAAATAAATTATAAAATATTTTTCTAACAATCAAAATAAAATTAAAAAATAGTATTACGTTACAAATTATAAAGATTTTTTTCTTTTTTTGTGGTTGAAAATATTGATGAAACATATTCACTTGAAGTCGTAATTTCCTGAGCTGGTACCCTGAACAGATTTGTTTTTCCACCACAAGGACAGTAACTGAGCCGTAGACTACTTCTTCACATTCTTGGTCTGGTAAATACGTTTCGCACTTGGTCCTTCCACCTTCTATGCATTTCGTTATCATGATAATCACCGGCGAGCGCTCGTTAAAGACCATGAGCCAAAAATCCTCTACTGTATGCGGCAAAGGGCCTTGCGTGGCGATAAATGCCGGACGTGGGCACTCTTGCATAGGTACACACTTGGACAAAAAGTAAATAAAATCAATAACCAAACTGAATAAAGAAAAGAAATAAATCAAAATGTGTATGAATACCTTAATATAATTTGCATTGATGTAAGCGCCCAGAGGGGACCCACTAGGCAACCGAACACGGCTGTGAGCATTGGGAATGACGCAACGGTACCGGTTTTTCAGGCCACTCCCTTCCACTTCCGCCACTTCTTGCAAATTCGGTGGAATTGACCAAAATTCTGCATGTAGTGCCCGTACGTCTTGGGTACAGTGTCGTAATTGTTCCCTTGTCAGTACATGGCTTGCTGTTCTTAAAAACTGGTCAGTCGGACTGTTCAAAAGTATTTTAGAAAATTAGTACAGATTAGTATAGAGGCTAAGAAAAAAAAGCATGTCTTTTTTACGAATTACTTGTCACGAGGTATGGCTAAAGGAACCACAATTTGATCTTCCAAGGGCTTGAGGGCGATTGTAAGGGAATGGCTTGATCCTCTTCGTTCTTGCAACTTGCGACATCGGACAATACTGCGGGAGGGAGATGCAGTGGCGCTGTTGCATTCACTGGAAGGCAAAGGAATGGGACTACTATGGGCTTCATCGTAACGATTGTTTAGCGTCAAGTGTTGGAAGGCGGAAACTAAAGGTAAGGACCCGGTTAAATCTGTCTCCCGGAAGTGGAGTGTTTCTTCTTGGCGTTCCCAGTCCTCCATGGGAAGGATACATTCATTCTGCTGGGACAGCAGTGTGACTGAGATAAATTGCTGGTCAGGTTCAGGGACGAGCAAAAGGGGCAGGTTTGAAGGAGGTACTGAGTTAAAAAATGATGAGGCAGGAGCCGGAGATGTACGAATTGTTGTTGATTTTGCTGTTAGAAAGTGAAGTTTGGCCGGTAAAGGCTGGACGGCATTGAAGGCGGGTGTCAAAGGCGGGTTTACCAAAGGGTGGTATACCCATTGCTCTGACAAGCCCACTGGTTCGTACTTGCGGCCCTTGTTATGGGTCTGGTGCTTAAAATATAAGACCTGAAAATATAAATCAGATCCTTTCTTAGTCAGTATATAATACGAGTAATAAGTAAGAGTTTTAAATCACTCATGGAGGATTATTTTACGAAACATTTATAATTTTACCAGAAGAAGTAAAAGGATAAGAGCGATAAGGGTGTAAATGACTAAAATGACGACTTCTAGGTGGATCCAGAAGGCTTGTTCTATGGCGACAATTTGTACTGGTCGGGCAGAGGTAAACGTGGTTAGAGACCGATTACTGTTTGTGTCCCATGAATAAGTTGGCAGGAAATGCAAATTAGAGACAGATTCATGGACTGTTTCTTCTGATGACGATCCACAAATCAGTTGGTAGAGCAAAGAGCGAGGCAAGGGGGAAGAAGGTGGAATAGGGAATGCGTCTTTTCCTAGTAATTCCATCGATTTACTCCAACCTAGAAGAATACAATAGTGAAATCCATTTTAGTTAGCGTTAAATAACACAAAAAACAGCAACCATTTCCATTTGGAACATAGAATTCTAAATTTGACAAAGTTAAACGACTACTAAAAAATTATAATTAAAAATTCGTAATCAACTTACTGTCCCATGGTCTGAACACTTTTTTGAGAGTTCCAATATTAAGTAAAAACGTGAAAAATTCTAAGTTTCAGCTACTGGAAGTAAAAAATCTGTATTAAAAAAAGTCAACGACAAAAATAGGTTTGTTGTTATCTGTAAAATTTGGCCACTCCCATCAAAGCGGTTTTGCTTTATGCCGCCTGTTATCGTCAGGATTTTAATTTCCCTTTCATCGTTATTAAGCTAAAGCTTTGCTTAAAATAACCATATTATTTATCGTAGATTTATTTATGGAAAATTCCATAGTTTAAAGAACCTTTAAGAAAAACCATTTCTATTGACTAGACAATTGAAATTAAGTTCCATCTGGGCACGCTCGCCATCTTGTATCTGGAAACGGAATGGGTTCCAACATACGAATTTACGATTTGTCTGGCTAGTGGCAAAGACTACTATAGTTAAATTTGTGCAGATCTGTCTAAAATCTGAAATCATACAAATTTTAAGTCATACAAATCAAAAATCTTAAATCATCGTTTAGATTTTTTTTTCTTTTAAATATTTTTTGCTAACTCTCTTAAATAGCTTTCGCCATCTAGTAGGACTTTTGGCAAGTAATTGCTCGGAAAGCTTATTCGCGGTTTAAAGCATTCGCCGTCCCGCCAGCGGCGAACCAAAGTACCGTGTCAATGATCAGGGTCGATGGATGGCAAGAAGTTTCTGAGTTGGTAACCCCCGTGTTTTTGTCTAGTGTCTTGTCAGGATTGACCCACTGTGTCTAAATCTCATATTTTGTATTATTCATCTGCTCAAGTATCCAGATCTACTTAACGAAAAGGTAAGCCTTATTTTGTTGGAATTCACTTTTTTTCATTTTTGCGTGGCAAGTTTGAAATAGCACAGCCACAACCGGTTTTAAAAAGAGCTTTTATTTGAAAAGCCGCAATATAAGTTTAAGTGGTGAGTAAAACTAAAAGTGTTGAACTCTTTTTAGTGCTTGAAGCGTTCTGTTCTCAATAACTTCTGCCATTTTTCCCCAAAGTCAAGTCGTCCTTCCTTTGTTAACCTGAAATCATGTTATTGCAAGCCGGATTAGCCTGAAGTAGCAAATTTAAACGAATTAACGTTTGCAAGACATCCCTAGGGCGGCACTTCTGCCAGGCAATGTTACGTACTCACTTGAAAATAAGAAAGGGTCTTTATCCTTTTTTTTTTACAAAAAGAAGCTCTCTTTTCCGCCTAGTGATAGCGCAGGTTGCGTACTCAAGTTCAAATCTTGCTTCGTTTTTTCTGAAACGAAATGTGTGGAAGTTGCCCAAAGACAGCCAAAGGGGATCCCAGTCTTGCTCAAAAGAGGCTTTTCAAAAAGTTCTCCCAAACACAAAGTATACTTATAGGCAAGAAAAGCCACGTGACCGGCCAATGACCTTATACTCATGATATTGGAATGGAATGGTGCTTTTTTGGTCGTCTTTTTTTTAACTATTGTTACCATTCATCCAGGCCATGACATCCGAAAGAATCACTTGTCTTCCTTTCTATCTCATGATGTTATTCGTCCTTGACACCTAGCCCACCTGCAAATTCGCCTTCAAAAACACATTCTGCAACCATCCTCTGGCGAATAACCTTCAACCTAATTAAGTCGAGTCATTGCAAGATCTTCTGCACAGTCGTTCAAGCCGAGTTTAGCCTTGACCTCTCTTGGCATACTTAAGTTCGTCTCAGCCTTGGTCATCTTGGGATTCGCCAGGTATATCCTTCGAAAAAATTTACCTTCGGAAGCAAAACAGCGAGCAAGAAAAGATCTGTCGCTGCTGTTGCTGTCGCTGCAGTTGCTGCATACTCCCTTTCCAATCATGGATTGAAGGGAAGTTGGTCTGGAAGACTTCTGTGGTTTCTTTCTTGCTAAAAAGCCAACCGCAAAAGGTTGAAATTGTGTTTTCTTTTCCGTTTTCCCCAGTATTGCCGTAATCCATGAAAAGCCAGTGGCTTGGTGACGGGATGGGCCGTTATAATGCTTCTACAAGAGTTTGCCTACCCAACATCACGCCACTATAAGGTTGTGTTACATTTCTAGGTCACGCACAAATATACGATTCATAGGCAACAGCTCGGTCGATTAGCATAAGAACCCGACAGACAACCACAAACCCAAAAGGGAAAATTTGGGTTAGACGTTGGATATACCTACTTGACACTGCCGGGAAAGTTCGTCCGGACTAGGAGAATGAAATTTAGGTCTTTTTTTATTTCATTCCTCTTCCTTTTCGGGCTATAGGAGGGAAAAGAAACAAGAAAATGGCACGATCCAAGGGCGGGAAAATTAACTTTCCCTGCTGAATCGTCCCAAGTCAACTTTTCTCTTCATTGCACCCTTTACTTTTCGCCTTCAAATATTCATCTATTCCTATGATCTTTCTAATGTTCCTTTATTCCGCGTGGATCTTCAAAATGATCCTAGAATTGTTTAATTGTGCACTGCAGACATGACGTCATGTCTACTATGTGACTTTTTCCTGTCCAGTTACTGCGTGCACTTTTCGTTATCTGATATAGAATGTTTCGTTTTCGCATTGGTACACTTTATTGCGTTTTGTCTTAGGTAATGCGAAAGGGAATCGCCAAACTCGTTTTTGGCGAATTGAAAAGTAGGTCAGGGAATACATTTGGATGTTCTGTATCCTTTTGGTGGTTAAAACTCCCTCCCTCAAGAAGAAAGTAAAAGAAAAGTAGACCAAGAAAAGAAGTCGAGAAGTTATGACGCACCTGTTGTCTGGAATGCGTTGGAGAAAGTTGCAGACTGAAGCGAAATTTTGGAATGCGTAGGCTTGGTTGAATTTAAACTAAATTTTCGCGACGGCAGACGAAGCTTGTAGGTCATCGACCAAAAAAAAAGGAGAGAATTTGCATAATTTTGTCTGTTTGAAGGATAGCCAAGGTCTCTTATAGAGTGAGGGGTTTCATGCAAGATAGCAGATTCATCCTACTTTTTATTTCGGCGGACGACCTTTACCCATTGACCAACGTTTACTTTCACCTCTTTAGTATTCCAAGTGGGGAAAAACCAGGATCTAACACGTGGAAACCAGGATTTAGAACTTAAAGCTGAGTACTCATTGCATTGCTTCTTAAAGGAAGGAATAGTGATTGTATTCTGGATAATTCTTTCTTGTTCTTAAGGGGTGAAAGGAATTGAAAGATTCCTAGATTAAACAACCGGTTTCAAAGGTATCTAGATTTCGGAGATGCTAGTGGGAAATTCTTGCATAGCGTGTAATAAACTTTGTGTGTGTGTGTGTATATATAGTACGTAGTCGTATAGTTTAAGCATCGAGCGAAGCTACCAGGAGACCCGGTTAGGAGTTTACTTTCGCTCGATTACAAATCAGTATTAATTATAGCTTTGCTGGGTCATTGGTAAGGCAGGCTGCACTACCGCTGCAAGTTCCCGCATGACCTTCAGGTTTATTTTAGGCGGCATAGTAGAAACTACAGGATTCATTCAGAACCATTCATACAGGCCAAAATCTTGACTTGCTTACAAATCGCGGTTAAGTCTATAAGGTGTTTTGATTGAACATTTTCTGATCTTTCGTACATTTCTTAGTGTATAGTAGATTGTACCGAACTATTCGCTGTATAACTTGCTCACTTTGCGGTGAAAGTTGCCATTTGTCATATTCAAATATTGGAGTTTTTCCAAATATTATATTTTAGTGGAGTTAATATATTAAAAATGGCCACTAAATATATGGAACACAATTGATCAGGATGCAAACGTAAGTTGTCAAAATTCAAATAGATAGATCCTTTTGTCTTTATATTTTTGAAAAACTTCCTGCGAAGTGGTAATTTTTGGAAATCTTGTATATTGCGTAATATCCTGTTGAAATTTACAAGGGTATTCATTAAGACCAGAGTCTTAATAAAAACTCTTGTAAATTGCAACAGGATAGTAAGCTTGCTACACCACTTTTTAAATTTAAAAGCGTACTTAGGAATGTTTGCAATTCTAAAAACATTGTTTTTCATCACATTTTGACGCCATTGGGGCACTAACTTACGCATCCATAAAAAATACGTTGCCAGCGTTCTTTTGGGAAAATATCTATGCTAGAATCTAATTTGCGAATCCATGTTCCTTTTGCAACCTTGGTGGTGATTTATGTACTGAATGAAGGAATGTAGAAGGTTTACCGAAATTTCGAAACAGATAAACACTTGTGCATTAAACAATAGCATCCCAAATTGCTTTTTATGGCGCAACTGTGTAGGTATATCTTCCAAGGTGGGAATCCGTGAGCTCGTAAGCTCGTAATTGCATTTCACTTTCCGGCCTTGAGCTTGGAGCATTGCCAATTTGATATTCTCCAAAGAATATTCAGACCCACACAATTTGTCCTTCTTCTTTAGGACAAATTTTGTCTAGCGACTCCTTCGTTTTTTTTTCCGCATCGCATTCACTAAATCAGGTAAAAATGTTAATCCCCGTGCTAAGAAAATAGTCTCTGTTTCAGCGAAACGCAATTTGATTTTCCAGCACCGTTCATTGTATAATGTATATGAGTGACGAAGTGCCAGATCAGGCTTGTAAAGCTGTTTTCATTCCTTTCCGGATGGCAAAGCGTCCAGGCCAACTGCTGTTCCCTTTTGTTTCCCGTGTTTCTTTTAAAGAAAGCTATATAGTTTTTTCATCTTTTATTGTGATAGTTTAGTAACCCAAGACGGCATTTTTCTCCTCCGTAATACGTCTTAACCAAGAATCGTGTGTCTTTTTTCAATTTGGTTTATTTTTTCCTTATCCATATGTGTAAGGTTTTGTCACGTAGTTGTGGCTCCTAATATGATCCGAGAACTAGTTCGTCTTATCCCCCGTTACGTGGGTCTCGTTCGGTTCTTCTGCTTCGTTTTATATACATTCGTAGGGTCTCTCTCTTTCTCTTTTCAAGTTCCACGTGAGCGACTTTCATCAGTCCCGTTACCTACTTGGGTGTACTTTTTATATATGTTTATACCGAGGTAAAGTCGAATTGAACGTAGTGAGGAAGTTCTAGTGTAACCTGAACGCGAACGGGCAAGCCTAAACGCAGGTAAAGGGGCTTGAGGCAGGGCTAATAGTGCGGGTGGGAGGAGTCTAACGGATTCCACGTCTCGTAAAAAGGTGCTGCAGCCTTCACTGACCAGTCAGTTGCCAGGAGTGACTTGGTGAGTGCGTCGGAGTCTATACAATTTGATCATTGTTGACCGACTCCGGAATTCATTGTTGTCGACTCTGGAAAATTGTTCAAGAAAGTTTGTGTTTGGCTGATATTTTTAATCAGTGTGCTGCGTGTTAGTGCAAAAAGAACGTTATTTTTCACCTGGTGGCCAAGATGAACTTATTGTTTTGATCATCTACAGTTGTTCTGGATTAGGGGTGAAATTCTCTAACTATTCGCTGGAATTCGATCCATGAGGTAAAAACAGACAGGATTTTTAATCGGGTATTCGATTAGTCCCAAAACGTTTCGCATGAAATCCGAGTTTAGGAGAAAGGTAAAATTGTGGAGAAAGTTGAAGTACTTTCTTAGTCTCTTGGTGCCCTTTATAAAATTACGAAGAATATGAGACTAAAGAGACGAAAAGGTTGATCGTGTCCGGGTTGGGTTACTGGTTCAGCCACTTTTTCCGGACTTGGCATCGTAATTAGGCCCCTTAGTCTACTATGGCGCCACGGTGAGTAGGTCTCGGCATGACCTTAGGGGTTTTTTACCCGTTTCTAGGCAGATATTGTATTGGATGCGACGCAGTGAAGTTTCTCTCAAGAGCTTGGGTCCTGTACTGCCGCTCAAATAATCCCATTTGGGGTCAGTAGGGCACTTCATTTTAAGCTCTTCCAAAAGATTCAAGTCAAAAGATACCTGTTCTAAAATCGTAAAAAATACGTGGAAGTAATTTCATTAGAGCAAGTTTGGATTTTCATTAAATAATTTTAGAATTTTCTTCTCCAGGTTGTGAAGACGAAATATTTTGAAGACTATTGTGCGAATATAATCGAAGAAGGAGTTTGGAAATTGCTCAATTGCTGCAAAAGGAGGAAAATAAAGAAGAAGACACGAGACACTGCAAAGATGGCGTCAGATATTCCCGGATTTTATAAAGATCGCTCGGTTTTCATCACCGGATCCACTGGATTTATGGGCAAAGTTTTAGTTGAGAAATTGCTCAGATGTTGCCCAGGCATCAAGAACCTGTACTTGCTCATGAGACCCAAAGGAGGTAGCGATGTTCGTTCCCGTATGGACGACCTCGTAAACACGAAGGTAAGAAAATATAATCTCAGAAATGAAATAAAATATATTTTTTAGAATTTTTGAAGGGTTGTTTCTAAAAAGAAGGAAAATTTCTTACAAAATTATGAAAAAGTTTTTTTTCCAAAATTTCAGTTATCAAGCTAAATTCACAAATCATTAGTTAAGATTGAATGTGGTTTCGTATTGTCATATTTTTTCATTTTTGTTCATATTCTTTCATTTTTGGGACAATTTTAGGTGTTTGACGCACTACGAGTAGAGAACCCAGAGATGTTTCGTAAGCTGATCCCAATCCCGGGCGATATGTCATTACCAAACTTGGGTATTTCCAATGCGGACATGAAAATGCTGGCGGAGCAAGTGACAGTCGTATTCCATTCAGCTGCGACGGTCAAGTTTGACGAAGCGTTGAAATCCGCCGTCGAAATGAACTTGAAGGGCACCATGCGTCTGATCGAGGTCTGTCGCAAGTTGGAACGCTTGGAAGCGCTCGTCCATGTATCCACAGCTTACGCCAATTGTGACAAGAAAGAAGTCAACGAAATGATTTACCCTCCTCCAGCCGATCCTAACAAAGTCATCGAAATGGTGGATTGGATGGACGAAGATATCGTCAAGAGTTTTACCGAAAAGTAAACTTTTTTATTGACCTCATTTGAATTCCCAAAATAACTTCGCATTTTTCAGTCAGCTCTCTGTTTATTTTCACGTCTTGAGGGAGGAGTGGAACCATTTACTCATTTTACCTGATTCGAATTGTGTCAACCAATAAGACTTTCTAGCCCGCTTTCGAATCTGTCGGATTACTCTAATCGATTTTTTTCTCATTTTGTTTGTTTATCTTTTACACAGGTTGGTGGGTAAACGTCCAAACACTTACACGTATACTAAAGCTTTGGCAGAGCATCTCCTGCTGGAAGAAGCTGGCTCCTTGCCAGTCGCAATTGTCCGGCCCACCATCGTCACGGCCGCTTACCAGGAACCCATTCCTGGCTGGGTGGATAACTGGAATGGCCCAACGTCCATAATTGCTGGCGGAGGCAAAGGCATACTGCGCACCATGTGGTGTCATACAAATATGGTGGGTGATTTGCTACCCGTGGAATTCCCCATCAACCTCATGATCACCGTTGGGTGGTACACGGCCACGCACCGTCCTAATAACATCGTGGTCTACAATTGCAGCTCGGGTACACTCAACCCCATCCGATGGGGAGAAATGA
>RJJA01000347.1:0-26730 GCA_003724045.1 Lepidurus arcticus
GACTTTTTCCCTTTACCCTCATTATTGTGTGCAGACCTCTATTGAGAGAAGTTAGACATAGCTGTATATTTGGTTGCTGGATTCTCAGGATATATGGGTCTACGCCAGTGACCCATATATCCTATATGACCCATTGTAAGTCAACTACTTACAGGTTACCGTGGCCTTGTTTTTTTTACACCGTTTGGTTACTTCACAAACTTAATCACAAAAAAACGACGTTTTCTTCGCGCCATCACGCGATCGCCGTCCTGCCGGGCCGAGACCCGCGCATGAGAGCCTTTGGGCAAGTTTCGGGTCGGCTTCGAAGTCGAGGGCCCATCCTCTGGCAATGGGACCGAACGTGGCGGTTCCGACTAAGCGGGTAACGCTTCCATGGCGTTCAGCGGAGCCGAGTCGAGGCGCGAAAAAAAAGTAATATTTTTGAGATTGAGCGTGTAAATTAGCCAAAGCACCTACAGACTTGTTTAAGCATTCAAAATAAAGACGACGATTATTTCCATATGAGAACCGGGATCGATTTTTAATGCGCTAATAGGTAAAGGCGCTAGGCCTCCGGCCAACTGTCCCCCCATGTTATAAGGGTAGGAAAATTTCAATTTTGGAGTAAAGGGGCGTAGCTTAAACCGCTAAATAATTAATTACTCGGTTAATATGCATAATTGACATAGAGGTTCTTCAGTCAGAACACTTCATTTGGTTTCCTCTATACATATTTTATTATTTTTTCGTACCTTACTTCCCCTTTAAAGGTTGCGAGTAAGGTTTCAAATTTAAACAAATAAATTCCTCCAGCAAAATGAACACATCAATTTACATTTTCTGGCTCAATAATTCATTGTCAATGATTCATACTAACTTAGTAATTAATCACTTGAATAGGCTCCTCCCCTTAATTCTTGAATAGGCTCCTTGAATAGTGTAGCGGTAGATGGCGTAGGAAGCGGAGAGAACGCCCGAACGAGTTGTAGAGTGAGAGTAGAGAGAGATAGAGCGAGACGAGAAGCGCGCGAGTTTGAAAGACGGGGTTGCCGTTTTGATTGTTGAAGTCCCCCGAGCTAAATTCCCATTTTAAATAAACCACTCTATCTAAATTAAATTCAAACTGTGTACACCTTCTTCCCAAGCCTGTTTCCCTCCCCTTTTGTGAAATCCGTTAGCGTTTATCAAAAGATACGCTACAATAGGCTTGAATAGGCTGAATAGGCTCCTCCCCTTAATTGCGGTAATTTCGTTATGGGATGGTTATGGGCAATTCAGTTGAATAGAAATGAACAGCGATTCACTAAAATAGACAGATCATGCCTGGCCTCGCCACCTAACGTACTTTTCATTACTTACAATTCGTTTGCGGAATAAATGCAAGGAAAGCTTATTTTCTTGTAGTTACAAAAGAAGAGAAATGGCAGGTGCAGCATTGTTCGAGCGTGCTACCAATCTAATAAGTATCGGAAGTCAAGAAGGAGAAGATCTGTTGTCGAAAATTGGTAGGATAAATGGAATATGTTACCTTCTTGTCTTCGAAGCATTGTCAATTGTATTGTGTGTCATTTTCTGCGGTTAGGATAAGATTAGCCAATTCGTCCAATTATATATATATATACATAATTTGTACTTTAATAACACATGTCTTTCTTCTTCTACTTATGTTTCTTGCAAAACTATTTTTAGTTGCCGAGCTTGAAGTCGCCGAGAATGACGAAGAAAGCATCAAAATTAAGGAGCAGGGCATTTTGCAGCTCGGCGAGCATTACAAGAAGCAAGGAAAAGCGAAAGGTACTCTTTTTACTTTACTCTAGAATTACATTTAAAATTTCGTTTATTTTCTTTAGAACTAGCCGACTTAATCAAGGCAATCCGACCTTTCCTTCCTCTCATAAGTAAAGCCAAAGCAGCAAAACTGGTACGGTCGTTGGTTGATCTGTTTTTGGATATGGAAGCTGGGATTGGTAGCGAAGTTCAGCTTTGCAAAGTAAAAGATTAGCCGAGGTCTTTATTCTGTACAATTATAACTATAACGATCTTGTTTCGCTGGAAAGGAATGCATTGAATGGGCTGTTCAAGAAAAACGCACGTTTTTACGCCAAAGTTTGGAAGCTCGTTTAGTCGCCTTGTACTTTGATACCGGCAAGTACCTGGAAGCTTTAGAGCTGGGCGCCACTCTACTCAAAGAGTTAAAAAAGCTAGATGACAAGCATTTGTTGGTCGAAGTCCAGCTTTTGGAAAGCAAGACTTACCACGCTTTAAGCAACTTACCTAAAGCCAGAGCGGCGCTTACTTCTGCCAGAACAACAGCCAATTCAATTTATTGTCCGCCTAAACTTCAAGCTGCCTTAGATCTACAGTCAGGTTAAAAATAAACTCTCTTCTTTGAAAACATTCGCTCATTTTCTCCCAATTTCGTTAGGCATTCTTCACGCAGCTGACGAAAGAGACTTTAAAACCGCTTTCTCCTATTTCTATGAAGCTTTCGAAGGCTACGATAGCGTAGACAGCCCCAAAGCAATCATTGCTCTTAAATACATGCTTTTATGCAAAGTTGTTCTCAATGTGTAAGTATAATTTAACCAAGACTGTAGAATTAGGGGTTAAGTTTCTCTTTTTTCCTAGTCCGGAAGATGTACAAGGCTTATTGAGTGGAAAATTAGCATTACGTTACTCGGGACGATCAGCTGAAGCGATGAAAGCTGTGGCCCAAGCCTCTATCAAGCGCTCCTTAGCAGATTTCCAACAAGTTAGTAACAAGAATCAGGTTCTGAACTCGTCTTTAACGCGATTTTCTGGTGTAGGCTCTTGAAACGTACCGTAAAGAGTTGGTTGAAGACGTAATAATTAAAGCCCATCTAGAAACGTTGTACGATAGTATGTTGGAGCAAAATCTGAGCCGTATTATCGAGCCTTACTCCCGAGTTCAAGTATGAAGAAAAAAACAACTAAACTTAATTTGGACGTTTTTTTCATTCAATTTTCTATCATTTTGTATAGGTTTCTTACGTTTCCGAGTGTATCGCCTTACCTGTGAACCAAGTTGAAAAGAAACTGTCTCAAATGATCTTAGATAGCAAGTTATCCGGGATTTTGGACCAAGGCAATGGCGTTTTAGTTTTGTTTGAACCTTCTCGCTCTGACAAGACTTATGAAGCTGCCTTGGAAACAGTTCATAGTATGGGGAAGGTCGTGGACACCTTATACCAGAAGGCTAAGAAGTTGACATAAACAAAAAAGTGGCAGAATGAGAACAAAAATAGTTGACATAAGACATAAACCCATCAGTGTTGCAATCCTAATGAGTAATAATGATTCAGCTCTTTATGTCTTCTTTGGTTTCCGAAACATTCTCTTTGACCTTGTATCCCAAACACCTTACGGAATTATAAGGTTTACGTATTCCATTAAATTTCACCCAAAGGGACAATACACAAGCTAAAAATAAAAAGCCAACTATTTCTCGGTAACTTTTTGTACACGTTCCTTATTCTCACTTGCAAAAGTCTCACTTGCAAGGTCAAATTTGACCTTGCAAAAGTCTCAATTGCAAGGTCAAATTTGACCTTGCAAGTGAGATTTTGGCAAAGGACCTTTGACCTTGTTTCCTCCCCATGGTCAAATTGAGAAAGGTTTTTCAGTTTCTGTACCTTATTCTTGGGGTTGGTGAAGACACTTGCCACATCACATACGAAGGGCCAAGATGCGTTTTCGTACCAAGCGGTTTCTAGTCTACTTTTGCGTCGGGTTTTATCTTTTTCTAGGAGGCTTGGAATACGGTGACTTAGTTAAAACGAGATTAACTGTTATCTTACTTATTAACGAGAGTGTACTCCGGAAATTTATTTGTTTCTTATATTCCAATTTTCTGCAGCTGTGATTCTGCCTACTGCATGGACTTATTTGGAAGAATTGGGAATAGGACAGGAGTACCTTTTGGGGCTAACCATCTCGGGTATTTATTGACAAACCATTTAACTATCTTTAAAGAGACATATTATTGACACATGGTTATTTGCATTCTCAGGATATAGCATTGCGGGTACTTTTGCAGGCCTTATTGGAGGAAGAATAGCCGATATGTATCCAGCAAAAACGAAAGCGGTGGTACTACTGTGCTCCTTTCTGATGATCGTTGGGAATTTGCAGTACATGCTGGGGTACTCCTTCACAAATATTATGTGCAGTCGGATACTTTGTGGTAACTTTAACGTCTTAGATCCCGCGGGTTGATTGAGAGGGTTTGTGTGTTTTAGTGGTGTTTTTTTGTAAGGTCTGGGAAGTGGTGCTGGGGCCGCAATGTTAGCAGAAGTATGCCGTACGACCACACCGCGCGAACGTACCGCTGTTTTGTCCTTATGTAATGGCGCGAGACAAATTGGACTTCTCATAGGACCAGCCTTTCAGCTAGTGCTCATCCATTTTGAGTTTCATTTAGGAAGCTTCCCTGTTACTCCCAGAAACGCACCAGGACTCTTCATGGCAGTCTTATGGGGCGTTTTTCTCATTTCAGCGTTCTTCATGTACCATAGCGTTTATGTCGAGTACCGCTATGAAATCCTCCGCAAATTACCTCACGAAGAACGACCGGAATTTTCGTACATGTCCTGGAGCATGTCCAAAGATTACGGCACCGTGAATGAACCTAAAGCCAAACGTAAATTATTCGACTCGGAAATTATTCCTGGCGGATTCAGTTCAGGTAAAAACTTTTGAATATGTTATAGATACAAAACCTCAGCACTTATTTTTTGTGTTTAGATCGAGGAGATCAACCACCAGAAGAGGAAGATGAACAAGATACTATTCAAGAAATGCCGGATTTCGAAACCAGTCTCTTCTCATCCGGAGAACAAGCTATCGACGTGTTAAAACCTAAGGATTTAGATACTGCACCTATGCTTGGAGTTATTCCACGAGATTGGATCTTTGTTGAAGACCAACATGTCTTGAAACACCGCGATTTACCTGTTCCTACCTGGAGGACGTACTATGATGGTAAGCATCAACTTCTATACTGCAGTTCAGATGTTTAATAATGGAAGATTTGTTTTGTATATAGAATTCGTACATGACAATGTAGTCGTTCTGGCAGCGTTAATCTTCACGTTATTCTTTTGCCAAGTGGCTTTTGAAACCACAGTTCCTCCGTTTATGGAGGAGTACTTTGGATACGGGGGTTACGAGACCAGTTTACTGTTTATGGTAGGCGGGATGGTCTCCATTTCTTTGTACAGTCTCGTAGCAATTTGCAGCAACAAATTGCGGGATTCCTTCCTGCTTCTCGCAGGATTTGGAATGGAAATCGTGGGAATTACCTGGCTCCTTGTATGGGTCCCTTCAATAGAAAAAGGTGTAATTTTAGTTTATAGCGATTATCCAGTTCGTCTTTCAGAACACATACTGTTCTCTTTCAGGTGACCGTGGAGGTTTTCCACAGTTCGCTACGGGTTTTCTACTGCTCTATTGCGGGTTTCCATTAGCATCTGTGGGTGCTTCAGCGTTATTCTCCAAAGTTATTAGAGAAAACGTCCAAGGTAAATACTTTGATAAATATGCATTTGCATTCATTGTGCTCTATATTTTCCCTATTATTTTTGCGTTATATTATAGGTGTGGGACAAGGTTTAAGAAGGTTAGCCACTTTCGTAGGGCTCATCATTGGTCCATTGTGGGGTGGTTCCACCATTCATATGCCTTTCCTCGAATTTTCTGTTCCGTTAGCCATATTGGTCCTGTTTTTGGTAACGTCATATTCCTCCAAAAGCTAAACCGTTAACTTGCTACGCTCTTTATCTAGTCACTGTTCCTGCTGTCGTACAAAAAGGTATGGAAAGACGAAAATGCGAGCTATTTAGCCATGAAAACACCTCAAGTATCCCGAATAACATCCCGAATAATCGAGGAAACCAAAACTTGAACTTTCAAAATTAGTCTAGTGATATTCTAGCGAGTGTTTTCATGTTTCCAAATGGAATTTTTAAGAATAAAAGTCTGTTTGAGTTCGGAAGCTTTTTGTATTTCGCGCTGGGTACACGCAGGTTTCAGCGCCGTATTTTGCTCCGAGGCGCTGTGCAGTCGCAAACTCGCAACACGGTTATTGACGGATTTTCCCTTCATTGTTTTTCGGTAAGTTTCCGGCCATTTCTACTCCGTAAAAGTCAAATTTCCGAACCGTAAGTTTGATTAACTGCAACCCTTAAACCCCTAAGTTTCATTGTTGGCTACTTCCAGCTACCGAAGTTTTCTTGTTAAGTGTCTTGTGTCCCCATTTGTCTTGCGATTGATCCGGCTGAATTCCACTTGGCCTCAACTTTTTTTCTCTCTCTCTCTCCGTCTCTATTTTTCTTGCTTTTAATCTCTGTCGCAGTTATACCTCTAACTGCGTAGTCTGAAAAACTTAATGGCTTACATCTGTTTTCCTTTTGTCGTTTAAAGCTATACCTCTAAAACGACACGTTTCCTTTCGTTAACCAGACAACGTCAGTAGTTCAGTTCAGCTTTTGTCCGAATCCACAGCTCTTTATTGCGGCATAATTTCGTTGTGTCATTGTCTTTACTTCTCTCTTGTGTGATTCCTGCAACTCGAGTAAGTTCCTAGCGTTTGTATAGGCTTTATGTTGTAATCAATCTTTTTCTATTAATTTCAGCAAGGCGTAGTTAAATTAACTGTTTTTATCAAGTGCGAAAAAAGTCTTAACAAAACTACTTTTTGGGTCCTCTAGGCGTTTATTCTTCTTCACCTTCACCTCCAAAAATGGACATGTTGTCGGGCATAACTAGTCACATGAACAGCTGGATGGGCCGAAAAGCCGAAGCAGAACAACCCGCAGTAAATGCAGAAGACAAAAGCGACCCTGTCAAGGAAGAAATTCCCGAAACTGTCGACCAGCTGGCGGTTAAGGACGTTGCAGTAGAAGAGAAATTGGCTGGAGAAGAAGGGTAATAAACCCGTACCTATCGTCCCCTTTCCCTATAGACTTGCATTAAATCCTTTTATTTTCCTTCAAATAATTAAATCCTTCTCTGTTTTTGGTGGGGTCTCTTTTGCATTTATTAGAGGCCGAGTAGGTCACATGTTCGCTAGCGTGAAAAGTCAAATGTCGACTTGGCTTGGACCTTCTGCTCCCAAGAAAGAAGGCGAGACGGGCAAGCCACCTTCCAAGCCCCAGTCTCCATTGCTTGAAGAACAGCCCGTAACTCAGGAAACAACAACAACGAGGTAATATTGCTATTTCCTTCTTATTCCTCACCCCATGGGGGAGGAGAAAACAGCGATCTGAGGGGAATTGTAATGCGTCTTATTCCTTTTTACAGTGCTGATGAAACCGGACTGGATGCAGTAACACAAGAGGCCAAAAGCCTCGGGTTGGAAGACGTATCGACGAAAGCAATAGCCAGTGCTCGTACTTTGGGCAGTTTCTTTGCTTCCGCAGTGAGCAAAGCTGGGGAAACGGTGAAAGAAGCCGGAGCCAAGATCAAGAAAACCGTGGAGGAAACGGTAGAAATTTGATAGTTTTTCGTGTGATTATATGTAGAATGTAAAGTACCCAAACTTTTCTTTTTATTATTGGGGGAATTGCAGCCTTTCCTAACAGAATTCTCCAAAGAGCAAGACGCTTTTATTCGAAGCAAAAACAAGTCAGGCGAGCCTGCCGTGCCCTCCTGGGTGGGTTACGCTGATGAAGAAAACTTGAAGGAGCAAATTCTCTCGTTGTCGACCGACCGTCGTAACTTCCTACGTAGTCCTCCGTCCGGTGTCAACTTCCAGTTTGATTACGATACGTACTACCCCGTGGCGATGGCCACCTTGGCCGAAGACCCCAATTTGGAGAAAATGCGATACGAATTGGTTCCCAAATTGTAATGACAGTTTGTACGGTTTTCAACATTTCCCCTCAATTTAACTCTTGAATCTTGAACATTAGGCATGCCTAAGGGAAAATGTTGTGGTTAATTTCTTTCTTTCCCGGTTTTCTCTTGTTATAGAATCAAAGAAGAAGACTTCTGGCGCAACTATTTTTATCGTGTAAACTTTATTCGGCAATCGACGGAGCTCTCTTCCTTGGCCCAAGAAGGACGTACTTCGAGGAGCTCTTCCAAAAGCAGCGAATATGGCGAAAAAGACCCAGGTTTTTTAATTGCACAATTTGAAAGCCGAATCATAACGATTTTTCTTCTTTTTATTTTACTTCCGGGTTTGTTTAGAAGACCTGAATGATATTACAGACTCCCCAGTGCATGAGTTTGTCTCGGATACGTATCAAACCAACCCTAGTGACCTGCGCGAAGTCCAAGAAGGCATGAAACGTATTGGTGTCCATTCCAAGCAAAATGGTAAGTTATGTTTATCACATGAATTGAGTTTTTTATTTAAGATTCTTATTTCATGTTTACGTTTTTGGCCCGTTTTTTAATTCGACATTTGGCTGATGAATTTCTCACTTGTTTCTTTCTTTGATATCTTTTTTACTACAAGCAGCGTAAAAAAAAGTGTGTCAAAAAGTCAGAAAATGCCAGAGAAGTATTTCCAACACTTCGTAATAAGCCATGCGCATCACATCCAAAAGTTTTAAAACCATTAGGAACATTTTTGTTTTTAATTTTTAAACCAATAAAATAAAACCATCCTTTTCAATTTCCTTCCCCTCAAACCTCATATTTGGTACCTCTGTTCACTCCTGTCTATATTTAGAAAAGTTCTCTGTTCTATTCTTGGAATTGATTCTCTTGCACTCATTCGCGATTCGTAGTTGGGATTAGAATGTGTTTCGTGTTGTGTTTTTGTGTGCGTTGTGGCGTCTCTTATGGTTTGGTTGTCGGAAGTTTTTCGTACTTTTTAGGTTTTACTCTCACTTTGAGTTTTGTCTTTTCCTTCCTTTATGTTGGAAAAAATAAGCTTTTGCGCCCTTTTTATTTTTTGTAAAGATGAAGATTGGGAACGAGAACTCCAGGCTGAGTTGCAAGATTTTGAATTGGAAAGCGAAGGCAGCGGAACTGGTGTCACTACCGGTGAAGACAAAGAGTGGGAGAAAGATATTGACGATATCCTATTAGCCTCGGATGAATCGCCCAGCGATCTGAAGTAAGAGTCGGAAAGGTTGGAGGGGAAAAAAAGTTGTAAAGTCGAAATTGCATTAGGAATGAGCAAAGGGTAAAGTTCCTTTGGAACTCATTGTCATTTTTCATTTTCCATTCATTTTTCTTATTCCAAATTTCGCTCTTTCTCTCTTACAAACTATTAATGAGGTTCTTAATTGGCAAGTTATTCATAGTCACATGCGAAAAGTTGATTAATTCGAGTAAGTCTTGTGGTTGGCTTCAAAATATTTTTTTAAAAAATAGAACGAAGTTTGCTTTCCTTCATTTATTGATCTCGAAGTAAAAGAGCTCCAGCTTTCTTAGTATTTCGTTTCACGTTTTTAGCATTTCGAAAATTTTCCTACCCATTTTCCACGTTCTGTTTACCGTTACGATATCTAACAATGCATTTGGTTGTAAAAGTTATGTACAGGCCCAAAGATTTGGTGTATGAGTTTGTGAATGTATATATGTGTTGTTGTCGTTATATTTCTGGTCCCCTATTAAAATAAAGTAATACATATTCATGTTACGTGTTAAAATTTAAGGGTATTTGATCAATTTCGGACCATTCGCAGAGCATTTGGTAGTTGTGGTGCTGCATTTCAAGTTGTAAGCGAAGGAGTTGCAATTGCTGGACCATACAGTTCGCAAACCAATCATCTAAGTAGTTACAACCAAAATCATTACTTTATCCTTTAGAAAATAAAGTGTGCAATCATGTACAGTACCTCGGTTCTGAGGATTTATGGGGAAACACGGAATTTGGATTACAGGAATATTCACTGAGCGAAGTTTGATTGAAGGTCGACATTTACAACGGCAGCAGTGATTTCCAGTCTGTTTTTCTCGCGAAGCTTTCGCAGGTGGTGTAATTTTGGCTGATTCAGTAAAAGTAGTAGGTGATGTGGATTGGTCTCGAGTGGATTTAGCACCTAATGGAACAGATGTTTGGACTTGTTTGTCTTTCGAATATGGAGAACGTTTTTCGGTGTTTTCGTGAGTTAATGATGGGTTGATGGATATTTCTTTTGTTGTTGGTGTTTGTGTGATGGGAATCCTGTTAGGTACATTTGGTTTCAGTTTGGTTACAGGTTCGGGTTGTATTACTGGAACAGGGTTTAATTGTGTTGCCTTGGAAGAAATTTGACTACGTGGTGTCATCGAATTTCCTGAATGAGTAATTTGAGCAGAAGACGATACTTGAGGCAATTTCATGGCAATAAGCTCGTCAATACCATGAATATTAGCTACAATTGATGTATGTGATGATTTGGAAGATAATTCAAAGCGATTCGAGTAAGTCTTTGAACGACTCGAACTATTTTCAATACTCTTTGACGAATCAGTAATTTCAGGTTCCTTAACTCTTTGAATTTCTTTCTTTAAAATGACTTCGTATGTTTCGCTAATTAATAATTGCTTAAGCGACTTGTCATCTTTGGTGAGCGTCATACGTGAAACTTCTGGAATAGAAACGGGTTTTTTGTATTTCGCTTCCAACGACAGAGCTTTCGCCAAGGCAGGGGACATGCGGGAATTCATGATCAAATATTTGAGAACACCGATTACGAGGTAGATTTTCACACGTGGCAAAATTTAATTCCCCGGTTTTGTTGATACACTTCGGACGAACAGAACACGACACGTCGTAATCAAACCAACGAATCATTACAGTTGCTTAGATACGGGTAGACTCGCTAGGGATACATTCTTTCGCACCGTAAACGCATGCAATATGACCCGGGCGAGTCTACGCTGGTTTGCCTTCCCGCCGTGGCACAGCTAGACTCGCTTGTTCTTCTAGAACTAACACATTTGCCTCCAACCGTACAAGGCTTTGAATATAAGGGCGAGCCTACCTTCCTTGCCGTGGTTCCTCGGGATTGGCTGGCTTCGTGCCGCCAATGGGATGAATCCATCTGGCTCTGACCGGCATTTACTTTGGGTGCTCCACGCCGGTCACAGTGCTTGTCTCGTCTAGTTTTCGTGGAGGGTGTCGTAGAATTGGTCTTTTTTCCTTAATCCAGTGAACACTTAACTAAAAATCTGACTACTATGAAAGTTTATCTTATGTTATTGGCCCTGGTGGCCACCGTTTATTCTGAAGGCAGTGTTTTCTTCGAAGAACGATTTGATGATGGAGGTATGGTTCTTTTCAGTGTCGTGTAAACTGCCATTTTGGGCGTTTTTTAAGGACTTAAATCCTACATACTAAAAGTCCCTCAATAGGAATGTATTACTAATTCAATTTTAATTTTCTTTCGGCAGCTGGATGGGAAAAGAGATGGGTAGAATCAACGCACAAAGGAGAGCAAGCAGGCAAATTTGTCTTGACTGCAGGAAAATTCTACGGAGACGCCGAAAAAGACAAGGGTAATTAATGGGATAATCCCATCTGAGTTAAGTCTCATTATAATGTTCCTTTTTTTCCAGGTGTCCAAACATCACAAGATGCACGGTTTTATGCCTTGTCTAGCAAATTTGCACCTTTCAGCAACTTAGATAAGCCGTTGGTCGTCCAATTCACTGTCAAGCACGAACAAAACATTGATTGTGGTGGTGGATACGTCAAGCTCTTCGATTGTAGTTTAAACCAAGCCGATATGCACGGCGAAACTCCCTATGCCATTATGTTCGGTAAGTTTTTGTTTACCGCAGCGCTCCTGCCAAATACTGTAGCTCTGTCGATCTCTTGAAATGAGCGAAAACTAAGGGCTTGTTTTTGCACCCTGCAGGCCCCGATATCTGCGGCCCAGCTAACAAGAAGACCCACGTTATCTTCAACTACAAGGGCAAGAATTTGTTGATCAAGAAGGAAATCCGTCCCAAGGATGACGTGTACACCCATTTGTACACCCTGGTGGTGAATCCTGAGGGCACATATGAAGTGCTTATCGATAACGAGAAGGTAGAATCCGGTTCTTTGGAAGAAGACTGGGATTTCCTTCCCCCCAAGAAGATTAAAGATCCCGAAGCGAAGAAACCTGAAGACTGGGATGACCGGGCCAAAATTGACGACCCCGCTGACTCCAAACCCGAAGTACGTTCAATTATTAATATAATTTATGAGCTAAAAATGTATTAATTGGAAACAAATTCGATTACTTTAGGATTGGGAACAACCTGAACACATTGCTGACCCCGATGCCAAGAAACCCGAAGATTGGGACGATGACATGGACGGTGAATTCGAACCTCCCATGATTGACAACCCAGCGCACAAGGGAGAATGGAAACCCAAACAGATCGACAACCCCGACTACAAGGGACCCTGGATTCACCCCGAAATTGACAATCCGGAATACTCGGCTGACGCCAATTTGGGCAAATACGAAGAAGTTTGCGCAATTGGTTTGGACTTGTGGCAAGTCAAGGCTGGAACCATTTTCGACAACATTCTCATCACTGATGACCCCGAGAAAGCCAAACAAGTAATGTTATCTTAACTGGGAAATTTATTTTGGTACTTATTGTCTTTTATATTTTTTTGCAGGTGGGAGAAGAAGTCTGGAAAGCCACCAGCACTGCCGAGAAGAAAATGAAGGAAGCTCAAGAAGAAGAGGACAGAAAGAAGGCAGCTGAAGAGGCTAAGGCCACTAAGGAAAACGAAGATGAGGATGAAGACGAAGAAGCAGAAGTACCCAAGAAGGAAGAAACACCCGAGGAAGATGCAAATGATCACGATGAGTTGTAAAGTACAAGAAGATGTATTGGGGAAAGGACAGTTTAGTGTTTGAGCGGCGAGATTGATTTATGATTGGAAGAGAAAACAGACATCAAAGAAAGATAAAAGAAAAAGCTGTTATTCTGGTGGATGTGTTAAAACGTACGTTTCTTTTCAAAAGTCCAGCCATGGGTGACGAGAAAGTTTTTCTTTTTGGTTACCTAAACTCTCAATTCGCAACAGTTTAGCACATCCCAAACTGGGTCCCAGATGCATTCTTTTTTCCATTCTGTTCAGAAAGAGTCAAGTTAGTGTGCATGTGGTGGGTGTCTGAGGCTGGTCCCAATACAAAAAAGTGTTCATAAGTAATTTTGCTTTTCCTGCGTTTTAACTTATTTCAGATAATGCTTATTTCAGATAAACCGCCTTAGGTAGTCAATTATGCATATTAACCGAGTAATTAATTATTTAACGGTTTTAGCCCCGCCCCTTTCGCCCCACTTTCAAATTTTCCTATCCTTATAACACGGGGGGACAGTTGACCGGAGGTCTAGCGCCTTTACCTATGAGCGCATTCAAAATCAATCCCGGTTCTCATAGGGACATCATCGTCGTCTTTATTTTTAATGCTTAAACAAGTCTGTAGGTGCTTTGGTTAATTTACACGCTCAATCTAACTTTTAGACCTAAAACGTTTTAACAACGTAACACTTTTTGATAAAGAATGTTTTGAGCTCCAATAAACTCTTTTAGTCATTAGTCATCAATGTTCTTATAGTAGCTTAATGTTATATTTGCGGCTATGTTTTTACACGTAGCCACGTGGCTGACATCTGCGTAAACGAACAGACAAGAGGAACTCAAAGTCAGAAATAACCTTGGACCCCTTTTTAAGATGAAAATAGTTGAGATGCTGGAGAGAGTGCCATAGGGTGTACTACATAGTATACTGACGTGCTTCACATTTTGTATGTTGTCCAGACGTCGCACGGAATAAGAATAAGCACGTTTGAAGACTTTTCCAGTTTCCCTCTCACCACCACCATATAGTTACGCCTGTTCGGATGACGGAGATAGTTCCGGTGCTGCTGAGACTTGTCGATTAGCCTTGATGCGTGCTCATAGTTGGAAGGCGGTTGGAAGTTGGTTGGAAGTTGAAATAGCCAAGAAGGAGGCCTTCAATTGCGCAAGGCATATAGGCTACCAGCAAAAGGAAAACCTGGCCCCCATAAAAGACCGTGGCTTTACAGATGGAAAAGCCAGTCCGCGCAAGTTCTTCAAGTCTCAGGCGTTTTACCTAACTTCGCCTTGAATCTCTTTCTAATTGTATAGGGTTTAGTTCCCTTTGAGAGTGATAAGTGTATTTACTATAGAGGGCCAAAAAATTGTGCGTTGTAGGTTATTATCCCCAGATTCAGCTCGGCCATGAATCAATACTGGTTTTGTTGGTCGGTACTTTTTTGGTGTTGTGTGTTCTCGCTGGAAAGGGTTTCGTGCCAAAATAGGACTACGACAGCGACTTTGGAAGAGGAATATGACCCTGATTATGACGATCCCAAGTGGCAACGTGCTACTTCGATAAGCCAATCCGAAAACCTGAAAAGCGTTAACTCGAGTTGGAACGACTCGAGTGATTCAAACTGGCTTAGCGAAATAAACGATAATGATGAGAATGGTTTGAAAAATGATAATAATACTTCGGATGAACTCGAAACCAAAGAATCTTGCATGATTTGCACAGAATGGTTGCCGATCAACCACGTGTATTTCCAACTCGCAAATACCTTTCTTTTTCTCTCTTACTTCGCGAAGAACAGCATATGCGGGTTATTGTACTTGAGACTTACGTTGGCGATCGGCAGCTTCTTTTTTACACTATGGGCCATGGCGATTTTATGCGTTTTCGACACATTTCTTTGGAATGCCGTGTTTACAGTCATCAACGTAGCGCATCTGGTTGTAATACTCTTTTCATTGAGGCCCGTCCATATAATACCGGAACTGATCCAAGTAAGACCCACGTTAGATTTATTCCCCAGAGGTTTATTTTCTCATAGTAGATAATAATAATATTAATAGTATATGGATAGTAATGTTCAGGATCGTACTCGGTCAGGCCGACGCGTACGGAGACCAGTACGATATGATGAACAATATTAGTGAACTCAGCGAGCTTTTGATAATTGATTTGTTTTCTTATTCGAAATGATGAAATGTACCTTGCCATTTTAATTTTAATTCCCGCTAGAAAGGGGGCGAACTCCACAGAACTGGGGGAGCCTCTGGTTGGCGGGAAAGCTGTTCTTTGTTCCCATCACTTTTTGATCTGTTGGAACCACATGGTTACACTAAAAAGAGCTCTCCGACCCAGTGGGTGGAAATGAAAGATTTTCACGTGCATTATACGAGTTTAACTATTTACTCTCCATTAACAAACACAACAAGTAATACATAGTATTTGGATCGTTATCTGCGATTGCGGAAGTCTCATAGAGGCCCCTCTTTTCGCGAAAAAGACAGGGGCCTAAATTTCGAAGTAGAACTGAATGAAATTCATTTGTTTACATGTAGTCTCCCGTAAAACCCTTGCAATTTCTTTCGATTGTAGAGTAAGTCTGGTAACTTATCATATCAAGTCCTTATCTAGATTCTTATCTAGATTCTAGGAATAAAGAGGTTACAGTTCACACTTTGAATGTTGTTAAAGAGTTTTAATGGCTAGACATCATTCAAGTATTCATGACGTCGTTCTAGCAAAGTTGACAACGAATATTTATGCACAGTGTAACCTAATAGGATTTCCTTTAGTTTCATTTTTTTCCCCACGCCGTTTTCTTACCCTTTAATTCAAAATGGAAGTTTGTCCTGTCTGGCAACCAACGCAGCATATTTTTTTACAATTGGCCAACATGTTTGTCTTTCTTTCGTATGTACCCGTACCTGTGACTTCGGTTTACGGCAGCTACTACCTTCGTTATATAATGATCATAAGCTCCGTTTTATTTTGTGCTTATGCATATTTCATTGTTTGCGCCTTGGATGTTTTTACTTGGAACGCAATTTTCACTCTTATAAATGTGATTCTATTAATAGCATTAATGTACTCGGATTGGTCGTGGAATGCCCAAACTCACCCAGAATTCAGCAAGGTGCTGTTTATTACGTGTAATTGCCGTATTGTTCTTAATTTATAACTTTACATTAATTATTCGTATGAGAAAATATTTTCTTTACATGTTTTCGGTTTTTCAGGTGTACAAAACCATGTTTGAGCCTTTGAAGATCAGTCGTCAGCAATTCAAGAAGGTCGTGGATTGCATGAAAATTATACGGTATCTGCGATATCAAGAATCCTTCGCCAGAGAAGGTGAAACCCAAGTAGATACACTATCGCTCCTTCTCGAGGGAAAGTGAGTAGGCTATTTTTTTATTTTATTTTTTTACCCGAACAAATTGAAAGAAAATAATGTATATTTTAGATGTGTGGCTTCCCAACAGGGTCGTGTTCTTCATGTGATACACGCTAACCAATTTGTTGATTCTGCTGAGTGGTTTGGAGTTCTCTCGGATACGTGTTCTCAGGTAACGGAAGAGGAAAACAATGTGTAAAACCATCTCTAGGGTAATGCATATCGTTGTAGGTAACTGTTACGGCCTTGGAAGAGAGCAGAGTATTGATGTGGCAAAAGGACAAATTGAAATTGACTTTAGCGTCTGATGCCCATCTCCAGGCCGTTTTTAATCACATTCTCGGGCAAGACGTAGTGCAGAAACTGATTATGGTAAGTTTTTTCCTTTGTTTATTTATCAATTTTACTTTTTCACAATTCAGAAGCACAAGTTGAAAGTTATATGAAAGCAAGAATTGTAATTTTCGACGTAATATTTGTTGGACGTTGCGTTATAAAAGGTGTCGGATTCTCCCACGAAGCCAGTGTCCATTACGGAGCAAGTTCTGACTGCTATAAATGCCAAGATCTCGGTGGAAGAATTTTTATTATGGCATCCTTTTGCCTTTCGTTTTTCTCTAACTAAAAAATGGCGTGATATATTGTTAGTTTTTAAAGCTATTAAAGCTTGCATGGCCGTGACAGTGCATGGTGTGTTGCACCAAAACATTTTACCCAGCTAAGATTCTATAGGATCGGTTGCATGACTTTTAACAATGAATACTTCGCAAGTCGGTGTAAGTAACTTGGGATTACGTTTCTACAGGCACATGGCGTCCTGTCGCTGAATGGCAACCCGCCTAATGAGCGTCAACACACTGACAAACATTTTGTGCTCAATAAAGAAAATCTGAGTTTAATCGCATTATTGCAGCAAACACCAACGACCAAAGGTAAATCCATTAGAAACTCTACTTGTGTTCTCAAAAGCAGGTAACGCGGTGAGTGGGACAGCTTGTTTTAATACGGTTTGTTGGTTCGTGCTTTGGTGTTTATTTTGTAGGGACAGACAAGGAAACGTCATTCCTTCTTAATGACAGCATGTATAAAAACTCAGTGGATATCGAAGATGGTCAAACCTCCAGTATGAAAAGAAAATGGTCATTTAAATCATCCGAAGCATAGCTGTATCATTCTTAAACTCGTTTTAGATTATGACATTGGAAACCATACAAGTCTCAAGCTACAACATATAATAGAAACTCTCAGATTGTCTCACTTTTTTTTCACTACAAACATACAAAAATACACGCCACCGTTATTGGACCGATCGAGTTTCGCATGACGTTTCCCATGTTTAGCAAGATGGAATGAAGCATGATATTCGTTGCATTAGATGAGTTAAATCGATTGCAACCAGAACTGGAACAGGATAGAAACCCTTAAGAAATAAGAAAATATTCCACGAACAAACGATATCTAGGAAATAATAACGGTGTATTGGACTATGAAGGATTTTTTGAGGCGAAGGAAATTGCCCTATTATTGTCACAGTGCTGTAACCTTGTATAAAAGCATTGTGTGCACCTCAAATACAGTACAGTTTTAATAAAGTATGAACATCTTGTTTAGTATTCCAAAAATATCCAATAATTAAAATTTTAAAAAAGGAGAAGAAATCTTGCAGCATTTTGAAGCAATACACAAATGGGATCAAGTCGTTTGTCGATTTGCTGCTTGACCAAATCATATTTTAGTCGAACTTTTTAAATTCCCGCCTTTTCAATATTCCGTCCTTTTGAAACCCACATTTTACTTTATAAAATCCTTCCCAGGTGGCTTTTGTATTTTCAGAAAAATCAAAAACATGGCGACGATTGTAAGGAATTCTGAGGAAGGAAAATCACATTCTGGAATTCCAGAGGCCATATTTTTGGTAAGCTATCAAATTAAATAATTTTTATATGATTAGTTATCATTTTGAAAGGTTTTCTGTTATTTAATTTTGATTATGTCAAATCTCAAGTTTTGGCGAATTTTCGCAACGCATGGCCATGCACGATAAGCCGGTTCTAATAGAAAATATGTTTGCATATTTAAAGGAAGATGTTGAAGCCTTCATGCAGAAGGTGGAAGACCAAAGCGCAGAAACCGTTTTGAGGCAACTAGATGAGCAGCATGGCAAATACAAGTTTATGGAAGCCAACCTCACAGCTAGGAAGCGCAGGTATAATTATAAACGCGAATTTACCACATGCAAAAGGGTCTTAAGCTTCCACTTGGCTAATTAGTAATATCTTAGGTTGAAGAACCAGGTGCCTGATATCCAAAAGTCCTTAGAGATGATAGAAGTCTTGAAATCCAAGAAGGAGGGTAAAGAAGACATGGAAACAAATTTCCTTCTATCTACGCTTCTTTACTCCAAAGCCAAAATTCCGCCGACTTCCAAAGTCTGCCTCTGGCTAGGCGTAAGTTTTAGTTTCTATTTAATCTCTTTTTAAGTTGCTTAATTGTTCTTTTTGTCGTTTGTTCCTGTTATAGGCAAATGTCATGTTGGAATACTCGTTGGAAGATGCGGAAACCTTATTAAAAAAGAACCTGTCGGCTGCTGTGAAGCAAGAGACTCATGTTCAAGAAGACTTGGACTTTCTAAGAGATCAAATGACCACAACGGAAGTGAACATGGCTCGAGTTTACAATTGGGATGTGAAAAGGCGGCAAGCTGCCAAAGCTGCAGCTTCCTAGTTCCTTGCCTGATGTTATATTTTTCATCTTTCACTCCTTTTTTGCCCTATTGTAACCCTCTTGCCCGTTTTTGGATTTTATGTGAGCTTGAGGCTTTTAAATTAACATTTCTGCTTATGCCAACTATGAAAGGGCTCAATAGTTACGCTTAAAAAACTAATTGTCTTTTATTGTTTTTCAAATGGAATGGTTACAAACAAATTAAAAAAGGCACGGACCAGTTAACTGGCTGTTTCGTTCGATTCTGACCAGAATTTCTCTCTTTTTAGCCTTGAGCTTCTGTTAGCTCTTCTTGGACTTCAACAGGTTCGTGTTTAACTTGCACTTGGTCTACAGCAGGACCTTCTTGTTCTAGCTGAGTGATTCTCAACTGCAACTGAGTATTTTCCTCCTTTAGTCTCGCAATTTCTTGCTGGGCTTCTTCCAAGTTAACCCTTAATGACTCCACGGCCTGCGCATCCGCAAAAGTGGTTCCTATCTTGTTCTTGAGGTAGTCGACAGCATCTTTGGGCTTCTCTGGCTCTTCATACAAGCCCACCAGGACTTTAGTCAAGGCTTCCATAACGCCTGCATTGTCCAGGTATTTGCGAAACTCTTCCTTCTTGTGTTCCATGACTAACCTACGAAAAATATCGTATACATGAAAAGATTACAGCGTATTAATTAGGCAACGTTCTACCTACCTTCGGATCGGCACGAATTTTAATTTCAAATTGAAAGTGTGTCGACTAGGGAAAAGGAGTGTGTCGTGTAGAAGCTAGGGCAAAACAGGAGGAGCAAGGAATAGAAACGCCTTTTCCAAGATGGCGATAATTTGAGTTTTGGCGGTTGCGTTTCTGAATGTATTTTGTTAGAACTTGTCCTAGTTAGGGGCATATTACATGGCGTTTGTGCGAGGGTATAATGGTACGTTAATTCTGATTATATAGGGAATATTTTCAACATAATATTGGGTGGGTAAAGCTGCTAATTTTGTTCATTGTTGCTAGGTGTGGAATACCGTGGCTGGCAAAGGCGATCGCTCAAAGGCCAAGCTTGTTATGTCAAGTAAAACTAGCTATTAATAGAATAAACCAGTTGATTAATCTGTTATCTAGTCAAAATAACGGAGAAAAAACGAGTGAGCATCCCGCAGTTACCCATTTGTATCGCCAGCTTCAACAGTTTCAGCATTTGCGCTACGCAGCATATAGAACTGCCCTAAAACTGCGACATTTCCAACAAGCCCTCAAGCGTAAGCTTATTTTCTTTATTTTTTATCATTGCTAATGACCTATTCCCATTTTCAGTACACTTTGTTAAACTATCTACTATCAGTCAAGTCTTGGAGCAGTACGGTTTACGGCCTTCGGAAGCTGAATTACCCTTGGAATATCCGGATTTGCTTTCCGTGGTCTCTGATATATATAGACAAGCCCAGCGAGAGAACCTATCCCAGCTGGACCCTTCACTTTCCTCAGAAATCCTAGTAAATGTCTTGCTCAAAACGTTTGACTCGTAAGTTTTCCTTCAAAAGATCAAAATTCTTTGTTTCCTATAATTTTCTTTTTAGATCAAGAGGCTCTGTAACCTTATTATCTCTCCAAGTGTTCCTGGGCGTTTTGTGCAACGGTCGCTTGCAAGAAAAATACTCCTTTTTAATCCGCCAATTAGCTGACCACAATAATATGCTTGGGAGACGAACCATAGCCTTATTACTTAAAGCCCTGAGCGGTTTACCCACTCTTGTCCAAGAAGATATCGCCTTTGGCAAGCAGCATGTTCCTTTCTGCGTTGAGCAGTGCTATAGTGAAGTAAAATTGTCACAAATCATCTAATTATCCCCTAATGGAGCGTCTCATTTTTTTTTAGGCTGAGGGCATTCTGGGAGTTCCTGAAGCCGCTGTTTTGTCCTGGCTTATGCAAGAACCCCAGGCGTTGGTATGGTGGTCAACTTTGTACCGCCTAGGCATGGCTGAACATGGTAAAAACTTTTTCTACGCCCCAAATTAACGTCAAAAGCCAATTTTGCTTAAAATTAACCGTTAACCTCACATTTCTTTAGTTTGCCATCCTGTGCGTTGTTCTATTTGTCGAACTACCCCTATCCAAGGCTTACGCTACGAATGCTTACGATGTCTCAACTTTAATAGCTGCCAAAGCTGTTTCCTAGAGGGAAGATTAACCAAAAATCACAAAACTTCACATCCTATGCAAGAATATTGCCGTCAGGTGCCTATTTCCTTAAATTGTATGCTAGTAGTCACCTTTTATGGTATTCTTTTGATAGACGACACCTAAAGAGGCTACTCGAGTGCTATGGAAAAAAATTAGCTTGAAATTTGGGAAGAGTCAAGTGACCAAAGCTCGCTATTTGCCCGTACCAGACAATGGCTCTGCTACGCCAATTCCGCCTGATTTGTAAGCTTCTAATTTGATTTATTTTTAATATTTTCAAGTTGTGAAAGAATATTATCATTATTTTGGCGTAGAATGAGTATTTTGGAGGATGAAACTGCGGAGGATGAACGCGGACAAGGCGAAGGGATTGAAGAACGAATGCTTTCACGTACTCTCCTCCCCATGGACGGGCAAAGCGACGAAGATTTGGAATGTAAAGAAAACCCGCCAACGGATAAAACCGCTCGTAAAGAGCTAGAAAGCATTTTAGTCCATCTCGAGAAAGAAAATCGGTAAAAAAAAAATCAGAATTATCACCTTTTTAATTCTTAATTTTGTTTTTTTCTTACAGTCAACTCGAGGAGGAACTAGGAAAGTTGGATTCAACATCAGAACCCAAGAGCAATGATAAAATCTTGGGTTTGTTACACGACCATCGTTTTGAACTCGAAACGCAATTAAATCGTCTGAAATCCGTGCTTAAGCAGCCGAATTTGCAAAACAAAGAAGAAGCAAAGTTGCTGAGCGATTTGCATAAACAGACAAGTCGAATAGTTGCGAGATTGGAAAGTACTCCATTGAGTCACCCCAAGGGATCCAAGCGCAACCATTTGCATTCGATTGAAAACTTGAGTCCTATTACTCTAGGCAATAGTTTGGTCAAAAACCAAGTCAAGTCATCTTTCGTAATGACGGCTCAGGAAAATCATTATTCAATTCCTGGGAACCGCAACCGAACTCCTTCGATCCGTTCCACCAACTCGGTTTTGCCCAGTTTGGCTGAACATAGCTTAAATAACCTAAGCCGCAGTATGGGCAAATACGCACCTCTTGACAGCCCAGAGAAGGAAGTCTCAGACGTACAAATTCATGCCGAACTGGAAGAAATCCTGGCCCAGCTCGAGAACATGTTTCCTGGCGAGCCTGGGGCGAAGTTACCCGGTAGAAATCACCCAGTTCTTTCTTTAGCTGGCGAACTTGGAGACGTCGTTGGCGAATTTGTGGTTAGAACTGACAAGAAGTAAATGGGTTTCAAGATTTGATTAACTTTTTAAAGATAGCCAAATAATTATGACAATCATTCCAATCGTTAACGTGTACAAGGCCTTTTTGAAAGCTTACATTTTTTAAACAAAATTGTATTTTCTTTTCTATTTTGTTACAATTGGTTATGGGGAATATTTTTAGGCATTCTGTAAGATCTCACTATTTGATTTAATACAATTTAAGCTAGAAGAATCAATCCCGAATCTTCGAATATCTTATCTTTGAACTTCACCTTCTTTCAATTTCAAGTATAAATTTCTAATAGATGGCGTATGCCTTCTACTATTTTCCAAACATTGCTTAAATTGTTACCTAATAGATGGCGTTTCAGAATGTAAGCAAACGAAGATTCAAAAATAAATTAATATTGAAAATGGTGGCAGTGAGAGCGTAGCGTAAAATGCGTGTTTAATTTAAGGCTATATCTCCGTATTTCTGTTTAAAGGTAAGACCAAGATCGTAATTAATGATTAATTAATGTACACTCTTGCTCTATAAAGCTATTACACATGAATAAGCCTCCTCCTGATCCAGTTTGGAGCTTGAAATGTCCATCGGGCGCCGTTTCATCCCTCGGTTGTTTGCTCCTAGCGGAACAGCCATATCTCATGGCAGGTTCGCAAACTGGCTTGCTACATATCTGGAACCCTAGCGTATGATTCAATCACAAAACTTCCTCGAAAAAGACATAACCAACATTTAAAAAAAATCGATTTACTTTAGGATCTTAAAATCTGTCTAACCACAAACGTGCACGCCAGTTCTTGCCTGTTAATAGCTCCGTGGTCTGTCTCAGACTCCTCTCAGCCGAAATTAATTACCCAGGGCCGTAATGAACCAATTAAACTCTGGCAATTAACCAGTAGCAGCTTGAAACTGCTCCAAACCTTTCCAAGCCATCATGACGCCTTCTGCAAGGCCGAAACTGACGGCGAAATCATTGCCTGCCCTACCAGAAACGCTGGGGAGTTAACTATACATACCTTAGACAACAGTAAAATAGTTTTACCTTCTCCCGTGAACGTAGGCAGCGTTATGGGTCTTAAATTGATGCCCAATCGTCATTTGCTCGCAGCGTACGAATCTGGCGCTATAGTAACGTGGGATTGGGCTAATAAGAAGCAAATGAGTGAAACCCAGTTAGCCCATAGCCACACTCCGATGTGTTTAGACTACGATCCTACTTCCGGAAATGTTGTAGTCGGTACGAATGCGAATCTTCACGTTCTGACGCTGGAATCTTTGCAGCTTTTGACTAATTCCCAGCGAGATATCAAGTTAGCGAACCCTGGAATCAGTTCTCTGCGATTCCGAGCCGATTCCAAGCTTTTTGTATGCGGAGGGTGGGACGGCCGGGTTCGCTACTTTAGTAACAAATCCCTCAAATTCTTAGCGTCTTTAGATTTTCATCAAGAATCTGTTTCTAGCTTGTTATTTCTACCGCCTGATTCTGTATTATCTGCGTTGCGAAAGTCCAAATTGTTAGTGGCGGGTTCTAGTGATGGCTGGCTCAGTTTCTGGGACTTGTACAATTGAAATAAAATCATTTTAAAAAAAACGAGCAATGAATGCGAACAATTTAGAGCTTTATCCACTAAGATTTATTTTGAAGGCTTTTGGAGTTTGTGAACGTTGCGTTACTTTTCCCGTCGCAGTGACTTCCAGCCTACCATGTCATGAATCATCAAGGTAAAGACATAGGTTTTCCGGTTGCCAAGGCAACAGCATGCCCCGGCTTTTGCATGGGCAGGCATAATGAGGAGTTTGGAGTGGGTCAACTTGAGCGCACGGGAACTAAAAGCTAAAAAGAACTGAAAAAGGAAAGAAAAACTCGGATACTCATCAAAATGGATAGTTAGAGCAGCACAAAACGCACTTTTTTCTAGTTTAATTTACAGTTTGTTCAGTCGCACTTCTCAGTGTGTCCTTTTTCTTTTTTGGGACGTTTCTGAACGGCTCTTCGCTTGTTCTCTCTTGCTTTATAGAAGCCTAGCGAATAAAAACGGAAAGTGCTAGAAAATTTGTTTAGGGAAACACAAAGAAACTGCTATGGGCTCAGAGTGATAAGGCAGAAACTTTTTGAGAATGGCGTCCCATTTTCCTTGCCCTTTTTATGTAATTTGTGCTGAATAAGGGGTTTTGTTTTCTTTTAAATATTGAACTACGATGGATTGTAAGGATTAAAGAGCTTAATTTTCGACTTATTGGGCCTTTGAAACAGTTTTCGATGAAACGAACTGTTTGAACTCGCTAATTCAGTTATCACGAGAAAAATCTTCAAATAAACTCATTTTACCATTGCTACATGGATTTCTTGTGGATTACAGTGCCTGAAATGACAATAGGCGAAAGCCTAATACGTACGTCGAATCACACTTTACAAAAAAGTGGCTGAACTGCACCAATTACGATTAGGGAACCTTAAAATCTCACTATATTAGTAGAATGAGTGAGTTTTCCAAGTTAGTAGAATAGTAATTTCGTGGTGATCAAAAACGGATTTTCTCACTTAAATGTTAGATATGTTAGGAATTGTAAGGATTTAAACGCTAAATTTTCGACTATTTGGACAGTTTAAGCTCGGTAATTTAGTTAGTAGGAGTAGAGAGTCAATTAAGTCGATCTTCGATGGGTTTTAAGGTGTAATTATGCACAGTTAGGCAAACAAGGGCGTCAAGAAAATGTTATAAGTTACAAGTTTGGGTCTAGTGTGGCTGTGTAAGTTCTGACCCCGTAACGAATGCCCATTTCCTGGCCATTTTCTTCAAGGATTTTTGGGTGTTTTGAGCTTACCGGTAACCGTTATAACGAGCCGCATTTTATGCTCGCACACTTCCCGCTGTTTTTGCATACAATAACCGCCACCTTTTATGACCGGTAGTGTTATACAGGTGAACAGGAAATTTGGAATGATAGGTGTTGAAATAATCCTGTTGGGGGGGTAGGGGAAATAATTTACATTTCAACTTGAGTTAGGACCGTTGACGCTTAATTGTTTAAATGAAAATGGCGACTAGAGTTAGAAGTAAATTGATTTAAGGTTTATCAAGTTGTAAAGGATTGTTGGCTCTCGGCGGGGGAAGAATCACAGAATAAATATAAGATCCGAAAAGGAAATTGAGCAACGGTTCCGGACAACTTGGTCGGTGTTGGTTGTCTTGAGCTTGTAATAACATACGCTTGGGACGGGACTGAGAAGGCTTCTTGGAAAGACTGGCATTGTTGGCACTTCACCGATCGTTTTGATATTAAATCCCATCGCGTGTTGTTCTTGACCTTTTCGGAAACCTCCCTTTAGCAACCAGAGCAGACTCTCAAAGCCTCAAAAACCTAAAAATCCTTGCCGCTTGAGTCTTTCTAACTTCAATGATTGCAATTTCCGCCTTTTCTTAAGCAAGTTACAAGTTTTAACTAAACGATGCACAAAAACCTTCAAAAAAGCTTAAATAGTTTAACTCAGCTTATTAAAAACGCCTGCTTACTCATATGTAAGCGAAAAATCGAACTTTTTTGTCTCTAAGGGCATATGCAAGGTCTTGTACTAAGAATCGAACGTTTCTTCTCAGTTAGTTCGTAGAAGGAGAAGGACATTCTGGATATTATTATTATAACACCACTGTGTTACGACTTGTGTTGTGCGAATTGGCAAAGTTGGCACGTTCGCGTGCTGAGTGCAATATATTTTGAACTGTTTTGTTGCGCAAACTTGAAAAGTGTTTAATATCAATTCAAGACGTTAGCATAGAAAGACCTTTTAGTCTATTTTTTTTTTCTTTTCTTTTATGTTTTTCGTTCATGTCATGTGCTAAGTTGGCCCTTGCACAAGTTTGAGACACACTGGTGCCAGTAGTTCTCAAGGTTCTTCTCGCATATTAAAATTTCGTTTTAATAATTGAGTCTCTTCACAGTTAACATTTTAAATGGCAATAGCCTCCAGACAAAGCGTATTGATATTTGATGGTTTTTTATTGTACACATTATTCTAAGAACGGGAAAATTTGTTTCAAGTTTTTCTGACTAGCCGTTCCCGAGTTATTCACTTGCGAAATTTTGGTATTTTCCCGCCACGGGAGCTATGACGTCAGGGCCGACGGGAACACTACAGGCGCGGCGTAGAGCGCTTTGTTATTCAATGGCACTGTTAGACTTCTTCTGTGTTTCGTAGGTTTTAGTTTAAAAATGGCAAGTGAGCTGCCATCAAAAATGAATTTTAAACGTGGTAACCGGTGTGTTGCTTACGGTTGTAACAACTATGTTACTGCTGGTGTAGGGATGTATGCATTCCCAAAAGACGCAGATAGAAAACGGCAATGGGTTTTGCAAGTGCACAGGATTAGGGCTGATTTTGTGGGAAGCACATTAACCAAGGGGGTGTCTCTCTGTGGTGATCATTTCACTGAAGATCAATTTGACAGTAGTGTTGATCGACAGTTAGCG
>RJJA01000347.1:26829-63839 GCA_003724045.1 Lepidurus arcticus
CTACATTTCAAGACCAAATATGATAGTGACATATGCAAGTTCTAGATTATACAAGAATTGTTGCTTCAAAGCGAAAGTAATTCGGCCCCAACAGTTGCTATAAGCACTTGTACGTCGGACTCTGAGTCTGCCTTAGTTTTTTCGGAGTCGCAACCAGCAATTAATATGGAGTCGATTCTCGAAGCTAATTGGCAGGAAAACGGAGAAGAAGAAGTGACTTTGGCCAAAGCTAACATGCAAGATTTCTCTTGTCAATTTTCCGGAGTTGAAATGGAAGACTTTTCTTGTCAGTTCTCCGGTAGGAAACTGGTAGGCCTGAACACAACTTTCAATAACAGGAATGACGAACAACTGGTCAAATTCCGTTCCTTCATCCTCTACAATGCGGCCTCTATCAAAATAGTCGCTCTCGTCCGAACCTTTTGCCATTTTACTTGCTGGATATCACGTTTACACTTCGTACGCAGCCAGACTTGCATCACAAACACAGTCAGCTCAGCTCAGCTCAGGAAGCTTGGCCGCCGGTGCTCACGTCACGGGGACCACGTGACCGCGCTGGCCAATGGTAAAATGTACCCCGTTGGAATTTTAGACTTCTTGTTTTCTTATTAACTAGTTTTAATTTTATCGTACAACAAAGAACGGGAAACTATAATTTGTACTCTTTATTATAAGATAAGTTGTTTTTTGGTGGCTATGGCTCTTTAAGTCAGCCTTTTGATAATGTTCTGGGAAATAAGAACATGTTACAAGATTACGGGTCCTTCAGCAGTCTCTAAACTAAGCTAATTATCAAAGCTCAAACGTCTCACTCCAACCCCCTATTGAAAATCGAACGTTTTTCTGCTTGAGTAACAGACGCGCTGCGCACTGCTTCGTCTCTAGAGGAAAGATCGAACATTTTCAACCTTTTCAAAGTTGCAGCCAGACTAATCCAAATAGGCTGCGCTACGCAGGAAAAATCGAACGTTTTCGAGTCGCTTTTTTTTATTGCATATCAGTTTAGGCCGCAGCCTGTTACTCGGTTCGAGTCGTTTTGTAATAATGAAAAGTTAAATGCTGTTATAGATAGAGAAATATTATCTTTACAATATAAGAATGGTATGTTCGAGAAATGTAAGAAATTTTAGTGCAGAATTTTATTTGTCTTTTGTACAAATCCTTAGAAGATATGCCCGTTAACTCATTGTTGCACTCGCTATCGACTCTATTGGTATTTACAAGGCCCCCAGCAAAAGCAAGGACTTTATTTTTTAAGGACTTTGAAATTTCTGGCTGGCCATGGCATAAAGAAACTCACAACACACTTTTCCCATTGCCGAACACTATATTATTCACACGTGCAAAAACTTTACATAATGCCCTGGCTTCGGCTAAAAAACGACTCTCCTAGCAACAAAAAGGATTCTAATGGACGTAGCCATTGGCTAATTGGTATTGTTGGGCATCCACGATGACCGACGTGTAACCGGGTTGCTGGAAAGCATTGTTGCAGTCTACATAAGCGGTCGCCGTAGCCGCGGTCGCATTCGCAGTGTCCCATAGACCATTGTTGGGGTGCCGGTTGTAGTGGCATTGATTGCTTGGACTGTTGTAGCTGCCGTAGGGTAAGATGTTATTGTAGGGGTCAAAGTTGGTCACCTGACCCATGTTGTATTGATGGACAAAGTGCGGATCAGCTTCGGCGGCTTCATGGATTGACGGGACCCTTTGTTGATGCGCAGGCGATACTACAGGCGAAATCGGGGACAAACGCGGTGGTATCGAGTGTAAGTGCGCATGTGCGTGAGCTTCGGTGACGTCGCTTACGACGAAACGATTGTCAGGATGCGAATCTTCGTCCGGAACTTGACTGGTACTCGGGTAGTAGTAATCCGCGGTTTCTGGGTCGTAAGGCCCGGCGGTGGTACCGGTCGTATTGGAGTACAAGGCAGATTGGTCTACGGTACCGACGACTTCTGCTGCCATGGCGCCGCACTCTGCGTAGGCTAAGGAGTACTGCTGCGCGGCGGCGACGTCAAAGGTACGGTAGTCGGAGTAGTCGGCTTCCGGTCCCGCACTACTCACTCCGCCCGGTAGCAACGCGTTCGGGTGCATAGCACAGGACGAAGAAGATGAGGAAGACGAAGAGGAAGAAGAAGTGGACGCAGTCGAAGGGGAGGCTTTGCGCGTTTTGCGACTATTGAAGTTCTTGAGACGCGGAGTAGCGCTACCTGATCGCGAACTGGAAGGCGACAAGTGTTGGGGGTCCTCCGAACTGTTGAGCAACGCTAAACTCCCTGCTGAGGGAGAAACGCCGATACCCAAACCCGTCGCTGTTTGCTCCAGCGCCATTTGCGTTTCGGACATTTCAACATCACTGCAAACACAATTACAGTGCCCCAATGTTAGATTAAATTCGACATTGTGAGATTGAAATAGTCTTTGACATGACATGTAAGGCTGCGAAGGCTTATAGGGGGATTAGGAGCTCTAGCAAAATTTAAAAGCGTACCTGATCACGTAGTTGACGGCGACGATACAATGTGGCCGTGAAGAACGACTATTGTGGACTATTGTTGCATAAGATTGCATCCAAACCCATCCCCCGTCCCGTGTTAGGAACCGGTAGTACTTTGTCGTAACCTGACCCTTGAAGAGCACTACGACAATGAACTTTATGAGAAATCATTATTGGCATAAGCTAAAAGTTGCATTCTGGATCCTTTTTGGAATTCTTATCACTTTAGAATGTTACAATTTTGCAATAAAATCGAAGTATTGTAACATATTGCAATATTTTACAATATTGCCATATGAATTCCAATACTAAGAATGGGATCCTAACGCACAAAAGTGGTTTCATATATTACTCGTATGGTGGGCGAAGCGCATATGAAGTACGTCGGAGGCATGGATGTATTGGTACAGCGTTTTCTCGATCAGATCTTGTGGCTCGTAACCCGTCAACTGCGCCACTCTAGAACGCAACAAAACTTCATTCTTAACCATTCCAACACTTACTACCCCGCCCCAAAACATCCCAAAACAAGCGCTACCAACACGTCCTCTAGTTGTTTTATGGACCGGGTACATTGACAAACAGAAAGAACAAACAAGAACAGACATACAAAAATAGATAGACCTATGCATGAATATGTGAAACAAATGAAAGAAAGAAAACTTTTTTCGTTACCTGGCATCCAGGAAAATGAGTCGAAGATCCAAGGAAGCGCGGAACATAAACATGTTAGAGTACAATTTGACTTCCGTAATGGCCGACGGAGGCAAGGAGTGGCCAACTGCCACCAACCCCATATTCTGGACACCCGTTTCATAGGGTGATACATCCATTCCATATTGCTTCATCTTCAGATACCCGGAGCAGTGAATCACCTAGCATGATGGGATGCGAGTTTCGTCAGAAATTTGAATTACAAATTTCCGTTATTGCAACACTACATTGTTTTCTTCACCCGTTTAACCTATAGAAAGCTATTGCTAAACAACAGCGCGTTTTCAACACTGAAATTCTGAATTTCTGAATTCTGAAACACTGAATTTCTGCCATTCTCGGGGTTCGGCCTTAAAACCGTGCACTTTACGGACTTTCAGGACTCGAGTAACAATGAAAAGGGACCCAAAATCCACCATCCATCACAGGATTGCACTGGAATTGTCTGGTGCAACACCCACCACTCGCATTCTAACTGCCAGCGAATTGTTGCTGGTTCTGTCAGAGTCGAGTCGAGTGGAATCGAGTCAACCCTCGCGTTCGCAGTTATATGGAACGTCTATAGGAAGGTTTTTAGCGCCTCGTGAAAATTCTGGAAAATCCAGCTTAGGATGCCTCAGCTCTGCGCTGCGTCTCCCCCTTTTATATCCATACCATGGACACACAACGACAGCTTCGGCTCAATTGCCATAATACTTCGGGGGCAACTCCAAAAGCTCTTGGTTTTGGTGGATTTTTAGCTCTGTGACGAAGA
This sequence comes from Lepidurus arcticus, assembly GCA_003724045.1. NCBI lineage: Eukaryota > Metazoa > Arthropoda > Branchiopoda > Notostraca > Triopsidae > Lepidurus > Lepidurus arcticus. The sequence continues at coordinate 30,798 of RJJA01000347.1, forward strand.
AAACCTCCACAATCCCTCGCACTAGACTTTACCTCACGTCTCGGCCATTAACCATCACACCAAAACCTCGACCTGGCAACAATAGCTATCAAAAAGTCGGAAAAAGTTCGGTTTCCGTGAAGAGCCCGACACCCAATTTCCAGACAGATCGAGTTAAAACGCCAAGTCCAGCACCTGTGACTTAGTTACAATTGTTTTCTTTCACTCTTTCGCTTTCTTTTTTTTACAAGAAAAGGGAAAAAGAAAACGCTAGAGCGAAAAAAAAGGTATAGAGACTTTGAGACAAATGGGGGTCGCGTTAAGTTCAAACTGGCCTCTCAGGCTCTTATTTCATTTCGCTGGAGTGGCCATAACCAGCAGCTGGCTAATTAAGCGAGTTTTGAGTTAGGGTTATGGTCCTTTTTTATGGGTTTATGTTTTCCTATGCTAGTTAGCTGGGCAAATGCGAAAACTGTTTGCTCACACCCGGAGCGTGTCCATGAGTTGCAAATTGTTTTGTTCGTTTATTTTTCTGTTTTTTGTTTATAGGGATGTTAAGAACCATTGTTAAAGATCTTACCTTGTATCCACCTGTCGTTAACCCTGCATTACGCTTCGCCAAAACGCACTTCATTCGTACGAAGAACGCACGTTCAATCTCGAAATCTTTGGAAAGCAAAGCAAAGAAAAATGAATGAAAAGTTAAATTCCTTGGAATACTCATCCGATTCATGCAAATTAAAGAGGTAACGGGAAAAAAGTAAACGTAGTAACATAATAAGACTTATTTCAGTTTGTTCGTAACAATTGGTTAAATTCAGTAAATAAGGTTAAGTGACGAATTGACGCGAGTTTTCAGAGCTGTTGGGTAGGGAAAAATAGTTATGGGGTTTGTTCTACGATTGTTGTCACAAAATAAGTATACCTTGGGTGATGGGCGAGGTGCAGGCGTGTATGGGCGGATGCATAGTTAAGACGGCCGTCATTTCTTCATGATCCGCAGGATGGATATACTCGTAAATGGAATTCCCAGTTAATTCCACCTAAAGCCAACGGTTGCGTTATTTTAGTTTTTCAAGCCTGGAAAGTTCCATGGAGGGACAAGAATAGGTTCCAGATGTGGGGCTCTTTTTTACATTGTTACACACATTTTGGCCATTGTCTAGTGTCACACGAGCATGTTAGGACGCGTGCCAGAAGTTTGGGACCCTCAGCTTTGCCGGTTAATCCATTTAACCGGAAACATGTTTGACTTTTGAAAATTAGTGGCGTTTGCTCTTTTCCGGCTCCGTCCACCGCACTAAATCTGGCCATTACAGTTTGTTGTGGCCCACATTGGACGTTTTAACTCTCTCGGCTCAAGAGCACGTGCCTCATATCTTTAGACTTGGTCCTTTTCCTTTATTTTTACCTTCTTAAACTGTATTCTTTTTATATGGCTGTTTTTCGTTTAAAGATATTACGGTGTACACTTGTATACAGTAATATCTCTAAACGTCGTCTAACTTTGCCTCCAAACTGTAAAGAAAACATTTTCTTCGTTTCAGAAGTAAATGTTTGCATTCTAAGCGATAAGGACGCGAAACTCAGCGCAGTAAGTTTATGGTACTTCGTATTCCTGGTCGTGGAGCAAATGTGTGCAATATTTCGTGAACATCACTACGATGTGCAATAGTGATAGACAAAATTATTTACCTGTGAAAGGCCTAAATGGACTGACGCGGTTTCGGAAATGTACATAATTTTGCCATCAGGTGCTACGACGAAGATGAATCCATCCAGGGTCTGAAAGAATGAATTTGCGGATAAGAAAAGCTAGTTTTAGCCTTTAGAATATAAAAAGGGGATCTCTATTTCGGAAAGTTCGCGGTGGGCGGCTAATTGCTTGTTTAGCCCTTCTTCTGACAAACTTCTACACGCCCTTTTAGAGTTCCCAGCCCCGCCGATATATCTCAACAGCAAATCGACCCCCAACCCAGGCAAAGTTTATAGAATTGAAAATGAACGACTTCCGCTCTTTTAACATACTTTGATGAATGAACCCCTCAACCTGTTCCACGTTTTTCAAGGGGGTTCAAGTAAAAAAAGGAGGGGAAAGTATATATATATATATATATATATGTGCGCTCGTAAGCAAGAAACTGATATTCTGGCTCAACACCACCCCATAACTTTTCCTATGGGTTTAATTCCCAGCGTGTTACAAATTAACTCGACCGTGAAATGAACCCAGCAAGATAACCTTCACACCCGCCTCTGTGCTTCCCAGCCTACTCATTCACAAATTTCAGGGAGAAATACCCTTAAGACCAAGAATATGTTAAAGGAAAAAATCTGTTGGAAGATTACCTGAAGCAAATGTGAGCCCAGCTCTTTAATGCAAGTTTCCCGTGGATTGTTGGAAGGTGGAGCAGTACCCCATGCGTCACCCAAACCTGAACATAAAATAAGTTAGAAGATTTTCAAACTGCGCGCATTACAGAACATTCTAGTTACAAATAACCCTATCGTTTTCGTCTTTTTACATATTTAAACGTATTTGAGAATTCAGATTCACTAACCAATCGAAGAAGCTTTGGGTTCTACACTGTGTCGTGTGATGTGCATACATTTATAGTGAATCCCATGTCGGTTAAGTTCAGTTAGGTTTTACTGTATGTTGTTTTGGGTCCACTTTGGAATAAATCAAGCTCGAAATTTCGGGTGGTTTGAGAGTCTATCGTCTGAAAATGTTCGATTTTTTCCAGACGGGGCCGTAGACATGCGCCGACAACAATGAATTAGGGAAGTAGGATGGGCAAAACTTCGAAACCTGTGCATAATCCACATTGTATAACCGCCTATAGAGTGGAAACCGAACATTTTACAAGCAAACTAAGTTGAAAAGTAGAGAGTTTTCCTTGTAATTTTATTCAGCGTCTCCGTTTCAAATTAGGACAGATGAAGTACCAACTTGGTTTAACTGGATTTTATCTGTAATAAAGCATTCCATCTCTTTTAGATACGCTTAGCGTTACTGACGTTGTAAGGGTATAAAGCTGAAGAGATGCGCTTTTTAGTAAACCAAAAGATACACTAAAACGTTCGATTTTTCTCTAGAAGCATGTCAGTGACGCTGTTTGAAGGCCTTGTCGAGCAATGCCGTAGAAAAGAATTGAAAGCAATGCATAACTGTGCTAAGTTATAAGCTGTACTAAAAATGTTCGATTTTTGCCGGGGCACCGTAGCGGGCGAATTTTAGCCGAACAGTGAATAAGGCAAGGTAGATGGGAAGGGGTGAGAATACTAAAGTCAAAAGCAATGCATAGGAAAGAATCGGACTGTGCTAAACTACGAGCTGCACTAAAACGTTCGATTTTTGAGTGGACGGCATAGCGGACCAAGCTTTCGCCCAACAGTGAATAAGTCAAGGTAGACAGAAAGGGGGTGGAAATATGGACGTAAGTTTTTTGTTTTTCTAGTTTAGTTTAAAAATAATAAAGTTAAATAAACTGAGTCGCATGGAGCATTTGGTTTTCCCAGCACATGGATGGGAATGGCAGATAGGAAGCCGGAACTTATATAGAAGACGATGAGGGTTCCGGTAATATGGTCCGACACTCTTGGTGGGCCGCGGGGCCCTCGCTTTGCTTTGCGAGACCATTGTTATCGTAATCCTAAACAATTGCCATATCAATACTTTTGCATTGGGGGCAAGCTGAAAACCCCTTACGCCAGCGTTAAAAGCGACAATCTGAAAACTCCGGAGCTGCGGGAAAGTTAGAGACCATTTACACAAGATAACATTGTTGAGTACCGTAAATCCTCCCGCATATCCCCTACCCCTCTTTTCCCCTCTTATTATGACGAGACTTTTTCTACTTGTCCCCGCTTTTGTCGCTCTCAGTATGGTTCACATCATCCTCTATCACCAGAAAAGAGCTGACTAGATGGGAAGCAAACATAACCCGACGGTAGCTGCAAACTGTTCCACCATTCGATAATAACGATTGACAGATTATTGGGATTATGATAAAAAAAGAAAAGCTTTGGAACATAAGAGGAAAACACAACGTTCTCACAGGGTACAATTAATAAGGAGATGGAGGGAACCATAGTTAACGCCCAAGAACACTAATAGGACGTGGGTGACCCCCCGAAGGTCTTTCTTTGGTTGAATCGTATGATCAATTCACTTTTACTGATGATTGAAGACAAAGTGGGTGTAAGGGGGAGATAGCGCCATAGGGGGTTGTCAACCCCCGCAGTGCATTGATAAAAGGCTTGCAAACCCCTCTGCCACCCCATTGATGCTTGTGTATGGGGATTCATAGAAAAGGGGTTGGCTAGGATAGGTTTGTCTATCGAAGCGCGTGCCGACGCCCTGCACCGGCTAATGATGCGAAGGTTTCAGAAACGACCAAAAACGCTTAGAAACATACTTGTAGGTATGAGAGCAATACAAAAAAGTAGTGTGGGCAGAAGAGTGATAACAAAATAGAGTACTTACCATCTGGAAAGACGTGGCGCATTTTTAGGTACGAGGTAGTGAGTCGGATGACGGACGCTTTGTCTAATTGGGAAGTAATGGCGGGAGGTAACGGCAATAATTTGGCTAGTTCCAGAAACTCGGCGTTCTCCTTTTCCCGTCGCGAACGTGCCGCATTCTTGCTCTTCTCCTTCATCTTATTCCGACGGTGATTTGGCTGACCTGCGAACATTATGCAACAAAACGTTTTAGTGCTTATTTAAGGTTCTTAGGAACATTGACATCCCCCAAGCTTGTGTTATAGGGTTTAAAACAGTACAAACAAAACGAGTCTTAATTTGACCAGTGTAATCTTGTGGTTAACATTCAGATTTGAACCAGCTTAAAACCACTAACTGTATAAAGTATTACAGTTTGAAAGTAATTCCGCCTAACTTTCCTAATAGCGAATTCCATTGGGAACCTGGTGCTACACTTTTTGGACCTGAGTGCCACAAATTCACTGTTGCAACACACAATTTTGCGGCACAACACACAATTGTGTGGCATTCAGTGCAAAAAGTGCTGCACCAGGGTTCCCAATGGAAAACGCTATAAGACTGAGCTTTAAAAGTACAAAAATAGTTACTTTGTTGATCAGAAAATGAAATAGACTTGTGATTTCTTGTCAAGTTGGCAGTTTCTACCTTCGAAAAACGCGAACTTGAGATGATTCGGAACCTGGAAACTGGAGTTTGGATGACTTTAAACTCTTTTTTCTAACTACTTGGGAAACTACAAAGATTGAGAAGATGGTATAGAGATATATCTGACACCTAGAGTTGGACAAAAAGAAGCAAACCATCTGTGCTAGGACGGCTATAGCACCACCTCATTAACATGGATTTGTGACAATGTGCTAGAAAAGGTGAAAATGGGGCCTGGCTAAAGGTTGACCATTTCCGGAAATCAATGCTTGAGCCAGAAGTTGGAAATTGGAGAAACATATCTGCACCTACACCTTCTCTCTACCTTTTTGGCTCCCATGACATGTGTATAGTGCCACACCACACTACATTTATACATATCAAGTATATAATAGAGTTGTTTATACAGTGGCAGCGAAATCTGAACCCGCTCCGGGTTGGTAGGGTTCTTTTCCATAACCCCCATTTGTGCCGTGGGAGCAATCTAATTAAGCTACTCCACCTTGAGCAAACTTTGGGGGAGTTTATTTTCTGACGTGATTTCGTTTTGCCGAATGTGTGAAAGTTATTGCCAAAGTTGTTGGGAAGAATTTACGAGCGAAGCTTGAGGTGTTGAGAAGGTTTTTAGAAATTGGGCGTGGGGAGAGGTTTTGGAGACTAATTAGATGAAAAAGAGGAAAGGGGAGGTTAGGAATTAGGGTACGTTTGAGAACATCTGAGGGGAAAAAGTCGAACGTTTTTATGAGTGACCAGCTGTGGCAGGTTGACCTTTTGACTTGTGGTTTGACCCGGGCTCTTAACTTACTTTGGAAGTAAAAACTTTTGCTACTCGCGCGGGTCTAATTTCTGCTGACAAACCGAAAAGCGAGCGAAATAACGTTGCAGAGTCAGCTAAGCCAACACCTTTTTGGGTGTAGATTTAGGTGTTCCTTGCACTTACTTTCACACAAGACAGACGAAGTTAGATTCCCGGGCTTTTAGGAAAAAGGGCTTGTGTTGTGTGTCTCAGTGTTATGCGTTGTATACTTTTGCTGAGTCCACAAGGTGTCGCGTGAAGGACGCGCTATGCTTTTCTCATTGTTTGAGTTACAAGAGCTCGACTTGCTGGGGAAAATCCCCTCAATTTTGCTCTCGTTTCAACCTAACGCTAATCATAGCATTGCGGCTGGTCCTGAGCTCCTGGCAAGTGTGTACTCGAGGATTTTGGGGAGCATACTAATACCGGTCATGATGTGCGTCTGCTAATACGTTACGTCAATTTAGCCCTTGGAATAGTACTATTAGGATTAGCTGCGGAACGAAGGTTAACATATGGAAGAGCAATCACTTTAAGGATCAGGAAATACGACAATACCACATCTATTGCGTTGTGTCCAGAAACGTTCGAATTTGGGGATTGTTTGCTGGCTAGCGAAGATTTGTAGTCAATTTGTGGCACGCACAGTGTTACTGATAAATTAGATGTACGGTTATAAGCTGGCGGAGAATTATAAAGGGTTCCAGACTGGTTTCAAGTTTAAACTTTTCGTACTCGTTGCGTCCAATGTCCGGTTCGGAGAATTATTTGTAGCATGCGTTGACCATACGCTGATGGAAAATGCAGGCCTTCTTGTTACGAAGAAACCATGCTAACTCGCTGGACTTTCTTCAGTATAGCCTTCTTCTAACTTGGCAAACTTTAACATGTTAGCTACCCTTTCCTTGCCCTGTGTGGTCGTATTGGTGTAGTTTAATAGCTAGATATAGCTAAAACTTCATTAGAAACGGCTAAGCAGGTATGCCTTAAGAATTGCCCTCAACTCGAAATTTCGCGAAAAATTCATTGTTACGTCACACTCCTGCAACTCCTGAGTCATCTCTGCTCTGCCAATCTTTCTTAGCAGTGGTTACAGTAAAGCAACACTGAAAACTTTTGGGAGGTTCAGGTCAGTTTCGGAGCTGAAAACCCGCAAATTTTCCCCAAAAGTTTAAAGTTTCATTATTGGAAAGTGCCGGTTCCTTGTCTGGACTTGACAGGGGACGTTAGGACCTTAAATGTTCGAAGGGATTTCAAAATCTCTTAAGTTTCGTTGGATTGGGGAAATAATAGTACGAAAAACAAGCTTCAGCTGTGAACTACCCGGATCGTAATAAAACTATACTGTTGAATTAAAGGTTGCTTCCTGTTTTTGTTAGTTAGACGAGTGGAGTAACTACAAAGCATGTGAAGTGATGCAAAGTGTTGATGGTGGCGGATAACAGTAGCTAACTATGCAAATCTTGGGAGTCATGTTGGATCTCGCAAGTAAATACCCAAGTTCGCTATACCTTTGGTTGGGTTAAGGTCTGAAGACTCGCTAAATCTTCCTGAACTACGCCGGAAGTTTTGTTCCCACAGAAGCCAGCACTATGAAGGAACGTAAACTTTGGTACACGTTGGAATCGTTCTGTTACTTTTTGGAGTGGGAAGGAAAACGACACGGACTCACGAACACATGATGCAAAATCCCACAAGACAAGGATTCCCTCACGTCACCTCTTAATTAAGCGGCCGGATCAAAAGGGTATTTAACCTGTTTTTTCCCTTACCACATGAACTCCAACACTTTGCACACCTTATTATCCAAACCTTTTTTCCCGTCCCGAAGTCGTCTAAAAAGTCGTCAAAAGCAGAAGTTCCACTCCTCTTCTTTCTTTTCTATCTTCTTCTTCTTTTTTGTCGCTTTCGGCTGCTTAGCAAACCACGGAAGCAGTACTTGACACGTACTCACGAAATCACCACCGTTCGTGTCTTTGGGCCCCACGTAGGGGTTTATGCGTTAATTTGGAAATCGGTGGATTGGTTGGTCGGTTGCTTGTTGTAGACGTATACGTGCAGTGTGTGTGGTGTGTGTGCCTGGCTAAAAGATCACGATAGTCATGTTCACTTTTCGTCGGGGTTCCTCGACTTCTAAAGCTGCCAATCGGAAATCCAAGCATGCACGCTCACGACTCCGCTATAATACTTCTCTCGCACTGAATTTCGGCCGTCCGCATAGCCTTTTTAGTCGTCAAAAGCCAAACTACTACCCATAGTCAACGCTTTTCCATTCCGTGGGTGCTACGGAATAGTTGAGCAATTGCCCCCGACAAAACCGAAAACCTGAACGAGGGGCGGGGCTTTTGGTAGTCCCGCCCTCAGCGACTTGTCACTTCCTAATGTTTTCCTTTTTTTTTCTTGATAGGGGAGGGGGGTGTTCCGTCTTTATTTTTACGACTTAGGCAAACGGTGGCAATTCTCACCGACTTCCTAAAGCTGCCTGCTTTCGGGCTTGTCTCTGTAGCCGTGCAACCGGGGGCGCGATTCCAGGGGCGAAAACAATTGTAACGGGGAGGAGCCTAGCTGCATCCTAAAGGTAGCCATGGTAAAACCAATGGGAGGGTTCGATTGTGGTCGACAGGCGGGGTCCGGAGGCGTCGATGATGGCTAGAGGGGCGAATGAGCGGTCTGAGCGGATCAAAAAGAACAAAAAAAAAACGAGTCCAAGATGAAAAACAGACCCAGCCAAAGCTCTTTGCTTTGTTATTCCCCAAGTGGAGAGTCCAAACGGAGCTTGAGCTCGGGCTTAAGTGTTCCGTCCTTTTTACTTTACTTTTTCTTTATTTTACATTCTTTCTCCTTAAGAAAAGCGAACCAGAAAGAGAGAGAGAAAAGCTTCACTTCATGCTTCAACACTGAATTTTCTTTTTTTCTTATTTGTATGCTTTTTTCATTCTTAGGAGAGGGGAGTGTGACGTAGTCCTTAGCGAACGTGACGTGACTGGTGGTCAAGCTAGGCTAATTTGCACGGAAGACGAGAAGCTTTTTGCCCCAGACGCGGATGCACTATAGCTTGCTATACCATGCCATATAGCTAACGCGAGTTTGAGGAGCCATAGCGATGATGGGGCTCTCCAAACTCAAATAATCGCTTCATGATCCCTTCCGACAAGATCTTTCGAAAGCAAACACCTTCCTTTAGCCAAGACAAGTATATACGTCCTCGCTAAAGATGGCCAAGAAGGAAGTCTGAAACAAAAGTAAAAAAACAAAACAAAAAAGACCGAAAGAAAACGTATAGTTTTGGTTTGGTTTGGCGTACAGTGGGCGAGTCTAATTCCTGGGTACGGTACGCCAAAACATTCGCCCAAAAGTGATCTTGAGTTTGACAGTTTTCAGTTTGAAGTGGAGACTTTTAGGTCTAAAAGTTCATTTTGAAAAGAGTGGATTTGGAAAAGAGATTGTTGACACTGCGGCAGCGCCAAGCAGTCTGGCAAAATTTTGGTAATGTGGTAATGTTTTGAGAAGATTTTGGGGGTTGAAAAAGACAGGGAGAGCCTTGTGTCTACTCTTTTCTTACAGGGCTGTTAGTGTTAGTCCCAAGTCAATACGCTGTAGGCGTAGGTCGTTAACTTTTGTCCATGACACCTGTGTTTGGGTAACCATAAGTGAAGATGCCCACTATGAGGATCCGTTTCACTTTTGACGAGGGGTTTTCGAAATTCAAATAGGACTACCGAAGGCCTTTTTTTAATGCTACGATTTCATGTATTTTTGATTGCATATATGAGAGTGACAATATTCTAAATAGTGTACAAAATCACAGCAGACACAAAAGATTTTACTTTGCGGGAAGAAACATATATAGGTATAAAGGTTCTAGTAATCTTTGGGGTAGAAGTACTTTAGCCAGGCACGAGGAATGTATCGTTGCCCGTCAAAGTGCGAAAAATGATCCACCAGTTTAGGATGGTACACCTGATAGGGGCCAAAAAAGGGGCAAACGGATTACTTCGTGATTTGAGGCTTTTTACTGACACACCTGTGTGTTCTGTAAGAGTTGCAGGTGCTCTTGGGGCACATAAACGAGTTGCGGAAGGTTCGAATCTTGGGTATCGACTAAAATTAAGTAATGTGGCTGGTGGCGCCCCTCGGCGTTGTCGGAATGCATCTTTTGCAGCCAGATTTCAGGAGCCTGTATTTTGAAGTTTTCGACAGGAAAATGAGCTAAAAATACCTTATAATCACGTAGAATGTGTAATTTTACTTTGGCTTCCTTATCCCAACCCACAATAACACCTTTATACTTGAATAAAGAATGACGGACTACTTGTCCTATCCGGAAAAAGATAAAAGCCGGTCGCCGTTGTCTAATTTCAGCTGAAGACGCATAAAACCCTTCTTTGATTTTGCTTCGGAGCCGTAAAACCTCCAATGCTGGCGACTCATTCGCAGAACTGTCTTTCGGAACTGTTAAAGGATCTATATTTGATACAAAGAAGACGCGTTTATTAGGAATATAGTTAATATGAAGCATAAAAAGAAGGCTACTTAGCACGTTCTGGAGCAAATCTTCGTACCATTCTCGCCAAGACTCGAGTTTGAACCAGTCAAAAGCGAATGCTCTTATACTAGCGATAGTTCTGGTAATTATCTGAGGTCTGACGGTAGAATCGGTGCTGGTACGGGTAATTAGCCAATACTGCAAAGGTAATGCCAGTAACAAAATGCTGAGTTGCAGGAAATCGCCTCTGGCAAGCGCAAACATGACGGAAACTAACGATCAAATAAAATCGAACCTTCTTGAACTCCAAAACTTCTTATAATACATTCTTACCTTAACTACGAATTTTGTTACCACAATACAAGCGACCTGGGAATGTGGGAAAGCACACGTGTCGCTTGTTGACATGCCTTACTCTTTGTGGTTAGCTGATGCAATCCAAACGCCATCTAGGAATAAACAAGTAGAAAAATAATTAAAAGTTGTTTTGGATATTTGACGAATAGCGCGTGCTCGAGTTTGAGTGAGTGGGAAGTTGAATGATTTGGTTGCTACCCATCATATTCAGTTCGTTTACTTCTCTTTCAGTGCCAACAATGGAGAAATCTCAACCTATTAGTATCTGTGGAATGGTGATGGGCGAAGCTTCGGAATCTGATGACGAATACCAGTACGAAGAAACGGAAACTCTGAAGGAGGTATAAAATATCTTGATGGATTTTTTATGGCTTTTAACAAAAAATAAAGAATGTTAATAGATTTGTTTTTTTCGCAGGAGGAAAGTTTTGAATCAAAACCTGAAAACCGTTCCCCGGCACCTGATTTGCCTATAAAAAATACCTCTACGTCTCAAGAACAAAAAACGCCAACGAAGAAGGCGAAATATAACTCATTGCTTCATAATAAATTACGTAAGTCATAGAACTAACTTTTTGGTTTGTTTATGTTCCTTAGAGTGTGTTTCCACTGCCGGCTGAACTCGAGTTCAAGTGGGATTTCAACTCGAGTTTCCGAACTCACCTGTTTCCACTGGCCAAACTCTAGTTCAAAGTGGGGTTTGGTGAAAGGTTTCGAAACCACTTTTCGAAACCACTTTTCGAATCAGGGGTCTGGGCCAGCAGTGGTGAGTTGGGGGACGTTTCGCGTCGCAATATTATAGTCCTTGCGTAATATTGTGTCATTGTATGCGATTCGTAGTCTTCAATTGCAAGTTGTATCGATTTCAATCCTAAATTGATTGAGTAGTATTCACGCCAATTGGGACGCAAGTTCACTAAGCCCGACTCCGGTGTTCAGATAAATCAACACCGGTGTTGAGTTGGCAGTGGAAACACATCCTTAGAATCTTCCAAAATCAAATTTGCGGTTGGAACAAAACCCCCAAATTGTAAGAAGGTTCCAATAAGGAATAAGCTTATAGGAACGTTCTTTGGAAAACAAGAAGGATCCAAAGAGAAATTAAGCAAAGATTTTTTTTTTGAAAATGTAGGCGAATCCAATGCAAGTCTCTGTCACGATCTTCAGAATTTGGCCAGACTCCCTTATCTGAACGCGTCGATTCGATTGCAGTCAGCTGATCAGTATTTGCAGAGATCCTATTCCACTTTGCAAAGCGTGCCCCATCATCTGAAGTCTTTGAATCTTTCCTTGCACTCCATTCAGTCCCGTTTAGAAACACTGAATAGTTTCAACCCTCTTTTCTAGAGCTATTCTAAGAAAAATTATGAAAAACATTGATTACAAAACGCAGAACACATCGTTCCGAAGAGAGAATTCTGAAAACGTCACATGTAAGGTGTAAATAATGCCCAATATCTATTACGTTCCTCCTTGAAACAGTTGACCATAACTGACTATTGATAAAACATGACAATAATATATCACTTTCGAAGCTACAATCATTCCCCAAACAACCTTTTCACTTTCGCATAGGCTAATACTATCATATCATATCTGTCTTTCCCATTCTCTCACGTTTTCTTCCCACAACTGAGATGTGTTGTGTTTTTATTTGGTCCTTTTCCGGCAGGGCTAGCCAGAGACTCGTAAACGGAGCAAGCGAGGAGTATTTTCTTGCTATAGGCAGCTTTTTTCTAATTTTCTTTGCTTTTACACCTGCTCGATGCTTCCAGCGGAACTTATAGGTCTCCTTACTGCCAAATTCGCGCCATTACCGTTCTCAGTGGGCGTGGCTAACTCTGTTTCGGTCCCATCCTCGTCCCCCGATAAAAACACGTCAGCTTCGGTGTTTATCACCAACATACTGTCGTGTTCATCACCTTTGATCCGCTGGTAGCGCAATTTCCGACTGTTTTTCGTATTTTTGCCGTGATGACGGCGCATGAGAAAGTTGTCCGTTACCCAGAACATGAGCACGTTCACAAAGAAGGGAATGACCAGCAACACAATGGCTATTGCCACTTTAGGGTCCGAAATAGGCGAAAGGATGAAATCCCTCACGTGGTCCCAGAACTGAAGCTGAATTAACAGAGTAATTAACACCTTCTCCACTACCATAATGCCCATATACATTCCACACTGTGCCAACCACGCTTTGGCAGAAGGAGGCGTTCCTATCAACGTAAAAGTATTATTTGAATTTGAGGAAAAAATAATTGAAAGAATAGAAAAACTTAAAAGTAATTACCATATTCGCCGAAAAGGAGTTCAGGAATGTTTTTCTTCTCGGCGACTCGTAAGGTCACTCTAATGCCGATGTAAATGACTAATAAACCTACCGAGGAATCGAGTAGGAAACTCACTACATACCTAAATAGACGCAGAATAGAGACGAGGACATAAAAAACAAGAAAAAACTCATTAGCAGCTTTTGATGTTTTTGTGGTAATTTTAAGTACCATGTGCAAGGATCGCCTTGGAAAAACGTGGCTAAGAATATGTTGGCAAAATGGATCACCATTGCTCCCATGCCTTGTTTGGAAGTGTCGTAAAACCAAATGAGCCATGACCGTCTTTCTCGTCTGGGTTCGCAAAAGCGTTTAACTAAGATAATAAAAGGGATTAAAATAGATTAAATGTAACAAGCGTTTAGGGAGAAAAAGAGTTTCGAGTTCAGGAAAGAGTAACTAACTATAATAAAGTAAGGGAAAAGTGCGTCAGCTTACTGATGAGACAGGTGAAAGCCAGGCAAGCTAAAACCACTTGAACAGCCCAACCAAATTCGTCGGTTAATGCATCTTTGGCACATAAAGAAGACCCAGTTCCTTTGCCTAATCCGCTTTCGGCTGGAAGTTTTTGTTCCAGACTTGTGCTAGACTTGGATGTGTCCATTTTCTAAATGTTTACCAAGAGACTTAAGTGGTTACAGCAAATAGGTAAAACACTTGGTTCAACAAAACATCCTTACGTGTACACAGGGCTTTTTACGTGACGTAAGTCATTTTGATTGCAACAAGCTTTTAACGAGGTACATTTGTCACGGATTAGGGCTTTAGAACTGACAGTTTTCCTCCCTGCTTCATAGGAGCGAGTACAGATGGCGTGAGAGGATGCGGTGTAAACAAGACCATAGCCGGAACATATTGCCCTTGACGGAAAGGACTGGACACAGAAACAAACCCAAAGAGCGCTACTTTCCATTGTTGCCTGCTGGAAACAACAAAATTTGAGCCGCGTTCGTTTTGCACCGTCGACTTAAACTTATAGCGTTTTCCATTGAGAACCCTGGTGCAGCACATTTTGCATTGAATGCCACAAAATTGTCTATTGTGCCGCAAAGTTGTGTGTTGCAACAGTAAATTTGTGGCACTCAGTGCCAAAAAGTGTTGCACCAGGTTCCCAATGGAATTCGCTATTAGACTTACCAGACTTCCTTGTCTTTTGCTTGTGCGCGTTCGTTTTAGTCTAAACTTTGAAAGTTTACCGAAGTCGACTTGGAAAGTCTTGAGTCAAAACGAACGCTTATAAGCAAAAGTTTACAATTGCTCCATCCATGGGGCGGTGCTTGTAGAAAATAAACAAAAGCAATGTTCGATATCGACAAATGAGATAAATAAACAAGAGGCGGGGTTAAGTTTAAGTCTAGGCACAAGAGTACTCGCTATAGACTTGCCTGACTTAAGACCAAAACTAAAAGTGGACTTCCGAAGTTTAAGTCGACTAGCCAAAGAAAATGCTTATAAGTCCAAAGTTTAGCAAAGTCTACCAATCTCGAACGCTTATAAGCGCAAAGTCTTGAGTAGACTTTTAAGTCGGCTTAAACTTTGATCAAAACGAACGCGGCTTTGGAGTGCGTTTTATTGTGAACGGAACTGCGTTGACCAGTAAGCTCAACTGGCATTTTCGCGTGGATGGGGTTCAGCTGGACGGGCGTTTTAGCGTGAACAGCTCAACGCTGGCGCGTAATTCGAAAACCGCTTTCCGTTCAACTGCGTTCCTGGTGCATAGTTGAACTGGGAGACCCTACGCACGCCCCTAAGCTTGAGGGGCGTTTTATTGTCAACGCTCGTTCAACTGAGCCAGTTGAACGGCGACCTGCAGAACGTCCGTTTTATTGTCAACGAGAGCAGTTCAACAGAAGAACTGGTGAACGGATCAGTTCACAATAAAACGCACCCTTGGTCTTTCGCAATATTCATTGTTGGCGGTCAGCCCCGTACCCAGGATTTTGGTTGGGGGGGGGCGTACCCAGGCCCTGGGTACGAGCCTGTTGGCGGTTAGGTTATAGAGACTGTATAGCTTATCGTAGCGTTCAAGGATTAGGAGTTTAGCATGCTGGACGATTTGCAAGCTAAATTCGAAAGTTTCGGCAAGGGTTTACCTTGTAAGGTAACTCTATAGACCAGGGGTTCTCGAACGTTTTCGGTCGCGGCGCACGAACAGTATCCTCCAATTCGCCGCGGCGCCCCTTGGAACGTATTCGCAGCTCGCGCGGCGCCCTTTAGAATATATGGCTATGTAATTGCTGCATCTATGCAATTATAGGAATCTTTCGCGGCGCACCTGCAAGCCTACGTTGCAAGTCTAAGCCTAAGCATCGTTTGTGAACCACTGCTATAGACTATTTTGGCAATTGAAGCAATGTGACATGCTCCCAAGGCAGTTATGGTAGATTTGAGGTAGAAAACCTGGGTTCTGGGTCGTTTGTGGGATAATTACCGACTTTTAGCACATGAATTTCACGAGTTATTTAAGCGCAACTATTTAAGATGAGAAATTAGTGGGTAGCTTTCTCGTCGTTTTACCCCCCCCCCCCCAACTGTCATTCTAGTTATACGAACCCCTAAGTTATGTCCTGCATTCCAACTCTTTTTGTGTGTGGTAAAGGAATTGCCCAAGTTAATTGAAGGAGTGTGAACTTGTTCATTTATCAACGCAATATACAGCAATCCTTATACACACAAACGTACCTAAAAAAGGTAATAACATCACTAAATGACTAGAATCTCGTTGATTTGTCACGGGATGGGGTAAAAAACCGTAGAGGGGTTCAGGCTGAGCCAAGATTTGGAACAACGACTAGAATATTGCACTGGAGGCGGAAGATTTTAAAACCATTTAGTTTTTTTCGCATTTGCGTAAAAACACAAATATCTGGGCTTGTGCTAAGCTCAAGAAATGGTGGGTAATGGCGTCCTGGCGTCGGCTTGGTACATATCCGCCAAAACTCTGACGATTGGAACGTCACCTAGCGTGTCCCGGAAGAATAGGTTCTCTACCGTACTGCTGCGAATCAAACGCAAACAGGGCAGCAGTAGGAGCAACCGCCCGAACCTGGTTAACTGCCGCGGATAACGTTGTCGTAAATAATCCGCCAGGATACACTGAGCTTGGTCTTGTAACGCTTCTACCGGTCGTACCACACTCAAACCAGGCGTTTCTAATGACCATAAATGTATTCAAAGGAATCCATAAATAATGTCCAAACATTATAAAAGAAACAAGATGGGTTCTTACCAGGCTTGAAAATGACGATAGCTTTTAAACAGCCGCACTCGCTCGCGTCTGGTGATAATTGTCTGAACCTTCCCATAAGTTCCTAAAAATAACCATTGGAAGTCATTAATAACAATTTGAAGGAGGTGAAGATTGTATTTATAATTTTTGCTTTTAATTGTGTAAAGTTTGTTGGGTTGTTACTTGTAAAGTTTTGACTTCGGTGCTGACGAGCAGGTCGTCCGCCATGATGCGCGGGGCCAAGATGGCGCCGATGTCCCATGGCGCCGCCCATTGCGCCAAGTAGAGGAGGAATAACTCTTTCCAGGACTCTTGCAGTAACAACAGCTGCGTGAAAGAGGAATTTTTCTCAGATTTGTCGGGGCATATTTGTGAGAGGTTGTTGGGAGTGGGGGGATACTTATTTACCTGATCTGCTCGACTTAGGGTCTGGAAAGGGGTTAACCAGCGTACCCAGCGCACAGCCATGAATAATAATCGAGCTGACGTTTCCTGGGAAAGACAAAAGGCATCGTAATTTCTGCCTCACAAGGTTTTTAGAAAAGGGTGGAATATTACATCGCACATGGAAGGGGAAGAAAAAGAGTCATGCCACATGCCACAGAGCCACCGCAAGAATTAGAGAGAGGAAACAGGAACAGTTGGGATCAATAAACCTGAGGTTTTTCTTTTCTTTTCCTTCGAATATTGCACGGCACTGCTTTTCATTACTTACCTGCAGCATTTCGTAGCTAGCCGTTAGGGACAAGGGCAGCGGAATGGGGTGAAAAATGGGTAGTCGATCCGTTGGCTGCTCCAACAGATTTAACCGCACGTTCCATAGCTCCTGCTGATATACATTTGGTTAGTTTCTTCACGGAGAAAAATGGGAGAAAAATATATAGTAATTACTGCCGATTTGTCGTTGTTGGACGCGGTTAAGGCCGGGAAGAAAGTGTGGTAAGGGGGTAGGAAAAAAGGGGTACCGGCCGGGAAGGAAGAATTACCGGTAGTACTGGGAAACAGGTCGCGGTGGGGGGTAAGGGTGGTGAGGGTTTGGGTGGGTAGGGTGGAAGGTTGTGAAGTGCTGAGGCGGTCGTTGAGGGTATTTAGGGCCGAGGACAAGCCTTTGTTGTTTCTGTCGGGTGCTGCGTGGTGATTCAGCGATTCCAGAGTGCGAGGATCTTTGAGTCGTGACTTACGAGGTCCTCGTTCGTGTTGCACTGCTGTAACGCACAAGGCAGTAATGAAATGTACGAATTTGGGGAACTTTGTATGCTTATCCATAGTCATAAAAAATACTGCAGTAATTCCCGGTACTTTAGAACAATAAATCTGGCTGAAAAGCGGGACACTTGAACCTCAAAATCCTGTTTGGTTAGCGTGAAATTAAAGGGGTTGGTCTTTCTGTTGAGAGTTTTCAGAGGAGTTTAGGGGGGAGCAGCAGGGAATTATTACTGCAGCAATGACTGGGGATTGGCTGCAGAAAGGGTCAGAAGCTGGGAAGTCAGGGGGGAGAAGTCAGCCAACCGCTGTTCGGCGTTATACGTTCTTTGCGTAGAGCCATGCGCTCGTCGAATGAGTTCGTAGCAATAAGAATCGTTCTGCTCAGCGGATAGGTTGTTTCACTTTTAACGACGGACAACTTATGTAAGAAGGGAATTGCTGCATTGGACAAAAAGAAAGTGGCCTAACTTACCATCTTTGTTCATATTGGCAGCGAAGCATTTGTTGAGTCGACAAGCTCGGCATTGATTCCGGTGAGTCTTGTCGATCGGACAACACCCTTTCAACTCGCCTTGGGCTTTGCAGGTGTACACGCGATTGCGGTGAATACTTCGCTTGAAAAATCCGGAACAACCTACAAACTTTCTCCTATGATTTCCTCCCCCACCAAACTACGGTAGAAATAGAATCAACGATTCTTACCGTCGCAACTAAATATCCCATAGTGCTTGCCGGAACTCCGATCTCCACACACCTTGCAGGGAATGTCTAGCAAGCGATCCCCTATCAAAAAACAACCCAAAATTCGCATAAGAATCACTAAGCTCACTGGGAAGTAATGCGCGATTATGAGGACACGGTTCAAGACAGTGCAAAACTTACCCGTACCCATTCTGCGGGGTCGTTCCGGGCTCGTTTTGGGGTCCGTGATGATTCCGATTCCACTGATTCTCAAAAATAACTGATCACTGATTCCGGTCTCAGTTTTATTTCTCCTTGCTAACTTTTCCAACGTCAGGACGAGGTCACTGGAACTTTCGATGTTGTTCTTTCTGTGCTCCCGAAAAGCGGTTTGGTTTTCCAACAATGTCACCGGGATCTTTGATCACAGTGAGGTTAGCTAAGAAGCTGAGTGAGATGTGAGAGAGCCAATGGAGCCATGACCCTGCTTATATAGAACACGTGATAAAGCAGGGAGGGGTCTCTGCACGACTAGAGAGAAAGAGAGGGTGGGGTGACAGATCATTACGAACCCTCTTTGGCTGGCTCGGGATGCTGTGGCTCTATGGCTGCTGTGTGCTGATGCCAAGGGATGCAGTTTCGGGGAGCATGGGAAAGATCCAGGTGTAAAGATGACTCTCTTCCTCCCTCATCCCTGTTCGCCTCCTCAGCAAACCCCCCTTTTGCTTCGCCGCTTCATCTCTTGGTGTTGCGACGGCCATATTAGTCTTCATCTGGAACTCCCCAACTGGCATTCAGAAAGGATTCACAAACTCCCCCCTTTTTCTTAACGACGACTTGATCTTTTCCCAGCACCAGCAGTGCCCCCTTACTGTGCTCCTTAAACGAGTTTTCGGGTCCCCTTTTAGAAACAAAAATGGGCCCAAAAAAGGGAAACTTATGTACGGTAGGAGATAGATACCCTTGGCGAATCGTTGCGTAATAGGAAGTAATATAGAGGATCCTATGGCTGTGGAGCATATGGGCAAGTTATAGAGCGAAAAAAGGAAAGAAAGTTGTCCAAGTCGTTTGAAGAAGTATTAAGTTTATATCGATCGCTTCATTCGTGTAGAGTAGCCAGGAACCCGCCGGACGACTTAAACTCGAGTTGACCTATAAGTAGGATTCTTGGGGACTTTGCCTGCTTTACTCGCTTTGGTTTAGAACGTAGAAAGCGGAATCAGAGTATTTGCTTGTCGATCAAGTATAGCGCTCCCTTTTCACCCTTACCCGGGTTCCTGTTCCCTGCGTTAGCTAACAAGGCAAAAGCTTAGGCACACATTATACACGTGTAGAGACTTGATACAAGACGAAAACGGAACTCTCCGAAACCCGAAAAAGACTGTTGGCTCATCGATGTTGCTTTTACGTGATCAATTGCTGCCATTTCTGGAGGGCCCCTTTAAGCCAAATCCAGCTCCTTGAGTTCTTTTACGACCTTTTGGCAAGCCTTTTGGGGTTAAAAGGGACTTAGAGGAGACATAATGCTTAGTATCCCTGTGTCTATCCCATATAACCTTACTGAAACCTTAATGGAGTCTGAAAATTATACTTAAAATTCCTAACTGAAATGCGATTTATAGTACTGTATTTCGTTATAATTTTATTACATTTTAGCCATTTAGAGTAATTTACAAAAATTAACATCAGTAGCTTAATGCTCAAGCAATGATTTTCTAGTTAAGTTAAGAAAGATTGTAATTTCGCGCAGGTTGCTGCAAATAGGATCACGATTCTTGATGGTGGATCAAGAATCGTCATTGTATACTAAATGAATCCTTGAAAGATTAAAAAAAATCAATGGTTTTCGTCAGTTTGTAGAGTTTAGATTCAGTCCAATTGGACTGTCGATTTAGTGCTGAAGCATGTCGGATCATTACTGATTTCCCAATTGTCTTTCTAGCAAGAATCAATGAGCTCGCTTCGTAGTACCACTTAGAATCACTCGTTATCGTATATGGTAGAATTAAACGTATTATGGAACATATCAGAGAATCAAACGCATTATAGAATAAGAGTACACAAAAATTCACTTTTCTGAAATCCTGTCACAAGATGAAGTTAACGCCTTCTTATTTTCCAGAATTGCGTATTTCAGTCAAACGGGCAATTGTAATGTGGCAACTAATTCTGCGGAATCGTTGATTCGAATATTAGTTTCTACCTTGAACGTCAGTTTTCGTTTCTAAAAGTCTTTCAAACCAAGAGGATTCAGGGCGATCGGCGAATCACAAAGTGAGTGGATTCCTACAATTATAAATGAGAGATGTAGGGCAAGAGGTTAGAACAACATGGTTTTAGAGTAGATGCAAATGCGTTTTTGTTGACATGACCGTGTCAGGTCGTGTGTTTCCGATGTTCTTGTGTTAACACCCCCTTTACTCGGCACACTTTTAACCCCCTTACCCCCCTTGTTCTTCGCACACGCTAACTGTTCTAAAGGAAGAGGGAGGGTTAATCGCTGCTCTTACAAAAGGACTTAGGTCCGCAAATAGGATTAACATGAAGGAATTACAAGGCAGCAAGACCTCTTCCTAAAAAAATCTTATGAAAATCATCCAATTCACTTGCTTAAAGTGAGAAAGAATCACGTTTGAGGGCTTAAGTATAAATTTTCTCCTCGAACATTAAAAAAAAACACCTAACAATGATTTTTTTCTCCATACGTACGACAGTTGACACGACACACTGTTGATCGCATGATCGCCAAAACTTTCCGAAAAGCAATTCCAAGTTAAGCTTTTCGTTTTGGCGTCGGGCAATGCACAAAAGGGGTTGGAAGCGAAGCAATGGACATACGGTGTCAATCAGGAGGGTCTATGAAAGCAAATGAGAACACGTGTGTCGCAACTTGTAAAGTCACACGGTCTCTATTAACTCGGCTCTTATACTTACATACAGATACCTAACCTACCCTCCCCCGTTACCCACTCGGGGCTACTTTTAGGGTCAAAAGCGACCTTTAACTTCTATTCCTTCTAGTTCTATTGATAGTCCACCCACTCGACCCACTTTCCCCCTCTTCCCCCTTCCACGATAAGTTACTCTCGTCGGTAGGTCGGAGGGAGTCGGAGAGTCGGGAAAGTTTATGCAGTTAAGTGTGTAGTGCGATCTATTCAGTTAGCCACGGAGGGTTAAGAGGATGTAATCGGTCTGACATGGTCTCCACACAATCTATTTAGGAAACTCATATGCCGTGTTACTCTTTGAGCTCAATTTTTATCCCCACCCCCGTTCCTTTTGACAGCTGTTTTCTAGGATTCTTGATTCTTTGTAAGTTCCACACACATAGATTGAGGGAACTAGATATGTGACAAAGCTGCTTTTTACATAGCTAATGTGTTTTCCTGGGGGATTTCGTTTCCAAAGAAGGAGCAAAAATAAGGAAACAGATAGGAAGGAAAGATGATGTCGTTGACGCCAAAGGAAGTGTCGTTTACTTTGGGATTTTCTTTTGGGCGGGAAAGAAAATGGCGGCACTGGCAAGGTGTGGCTTTTTAGGGAAAATCCCTTCAACATGTCCACGAATATCTAAAAAGGTGTCTCTGAAGAGTGTGTATCGAGCTCTCCTATTTGTCAAGAACCCCGAGAAAAAGATTGAAAAAAATTGAGGCAAAAGGCATTATTTCCATTGCCTTTTACATCGCCAGCATTGGGGGGGAAATAAAAAAGATTAAATAAAAGCAAAATAAATGCATAAAAGGAAAGGAACATTTGTCGATTAGTCGAATCCAAACAACTTTTATGTTTGCTCCCCAAATGGAAAAGTGTTTAAAGAATCCATTAAAAGATTTTCATTGTAGCTGCAGGAGCAACAGCTTCTTCTTCGTCTTCGTCTGCTCACGATGTATTGTAATGGTATAAATTAGTTTGATTTGTTTATTCGCGGTAAACATTTATATTTAACCATTTATTTATTCACCTTTGGTCTAAAAAGCTTAAATTTCTTTAAATTTCCTGCTGAGACAATCGGCAAATATACAAATGATTATCGAACATTAGAATCACATTGTATATAGACTAAACCGAATACTGGGTTAGAACCTACGAGTCTCATAGATAACATGGATGAAGTGGATAAAAGTTGTCTGGAGGCTAGGAAATAATAAATAAAAATAAGAAAGAGCAAGTTTTATAGCTTTTTGGTCCATCGATAAAAGCTATAAGGCTTTCCAAGCTGGTGTGAATCAGTAAGGAAAAAAGCGAGGGAATGGAGAACCTGCGGAAAATGGACTCGATTTCCCGGCCCCCCCATCTCATCTTGTTGCCCCCCGGGTCGATTCAGACTCGATGTCGTTTATTATAGAGCCCTGAGGGCAAGGGGTCATAGATTTGCACCCCCCTGCCCAACGCTCCAGGTGTCAAACGCGCTTTTGGGGAAAGAGAAAAGGCTAAGCGCCAAAAAAAGAAGTGCTGAGAGATTCCCAAACTCTGAGATGAAGAGAAAATGAAAGAGACAGATAAAGGGAATGTTTAGAAGTAGAAATCTCGGATTTTGGGGTAGAGCAAAGTTTTGGTTTATGGGAAGCAATCAGGCCTACAATCAAACGTGATTTGGAGACATGAAATTTAATGAGAGACAACCCAGGTATAAGTTTGGTTAGAAATGCGCTGTCTGTGGATATCTAAGGTTTAAAGAGAAAAGTGGTGTGGGAAAGCGCCGTTTTGACTGCTAATTACCTGCTGAGGCACCCTCCAACGGCCACGATTATTAGACCTCTTGGACAGGCGTAGAAACGGTGGGATGTTATATTACGCAAGTTTGGAATCGCTCGCGGCAAAAAGCGGGTTTCGCTTCCTTCCCTTTACTGTACTTCCCTCTTCAAGTGTATGTACGATTTAAAGGTTTATCTGGAACGAATTTCATGCGAAAGCTGTACATATTAATGGCGGTTAATTGTTGGGCTTGTAAGCACGCGTGGGACTGTGTTGCCGAAGTTGCCTTTTTTTTGGCGGGAAAAACTGAACTGCCATATTTTTTGTAATATCTGTTTTGTTCTCAAAAGCGAGAAACAAAAATAGCGCAGCAGCAAAAAAATTATAATAAATATAATGAAAAAATGATTAAATGTTAGTCTGTAATTCTTGTTTGGGAATATTAGTCTGACTTCATTTTTTGTTTCATTTAAAGGTTATAATTTTTAAGTTTTTATTGTCAGGCGCGTTTGTGGTAGCGAGGAAAGAGGGGAGGTTATTCCAAAGTTCGATGTTGCAAAGGCTAGTTTGGGGGGATTTTGTTAAAAGTAGTCTACAAAAGAACTTTCCAAAAGTGGGTCTGTCAAGTTTCCAAGTTCGCAAAAGTCTATAGGAGCCGCGCGGAGAAGGCGGTGACTTGGGATTTTCCTGGCCACAAAAGGCCGTGTGAACCTGGCCAGCTGAAACGCCTCGAGCGTCTCAACCCAACCCGCCGCCCATTTAGGCGAATGTCGAGAAGATTTGCCCCTCGGGCAAACGAGGAAAGAAAAAGCGAGTGAAGAAAATGGGGGAAGGAGTGAGAAAGGGGGTGGGGGAGAAGGGTGTTGAATGAGCTGGTAAGTGGGTGGGGTTGCAAAGAGCCAAAATGTCGTCCGCCATTTCTTCTTTACGTGAAGGTGGTAACCCCCAACCCCCGCTAAAAAGAGGAGAAACTCCGCCCCTTACCAGTTTGGAATGTCCGCAGCAAAGACGCACGTTACCCAATAGCAGTGACCCGCGCTGACGGTTTGCGCCTTGTCCCCCCCCCCCCGGTTTTTTGAGGACATCCCAAGAATGACAAGTAAGGCCCTTCGTTTGGTCGTCTGAACGTAAATATATGGAATAAGATTTGGGGGATAAAATAGAGTGATTTTTTTCTTTTCAGGGGAAGGAAATCATGGTTGGTCGTGTAGGAGAATATGGAAAAGAACGACAGAGTTTGGCGAGTTGGAAGCAATTTCGTATTGAAAAAGATTTGTTTACAAAGTGTTTTTACGGGACAATAGCCTTTGGGTGATGAGGTAACTTAAGCGCGTTTGACCGTATCGGATTACGGTATTGGAATTTCAGAACTGTGGCTCCAATATCAATGGTATAGAGATGGAATTGAAATTTAGGAAAAGGATTTTTTGTAATTTTGTAATGTACCTTCAAATACAATTCGGATGATTACAATTTGGTTCGAAGTTACTGAAAAAGTTTAAATGTTGTTTGTGAATGTAACGTAATATTTACTTCGAATTTAGTTTTACTTCTTGATCGGAATTTAATTGGCACATTATTGCCAAGTTAGTTTAAATTACGGTTAAAACTAAATTGATTCGTTTATTAAATAATCACGCCAGAAAACTAATTATAATTCATTTCCTGGTGTACTTTCTTTTCGAGTTTTTTGTGTACTTTTTCGGTTTCTATTTTGGCTAAATACTTATATCCAAGTATTCAACTCGAGTCTTAAAAGCAATGTTCTGACTTGAAAAGCTGACAACTTTTTACCGCGTTCAATGCATGGAATTAGGGAAAAATAGAAACCGAACTAAACACAAAACGAGGAAGGCGACTTATTGCATTTTGCAATGTTGAAAAGCCGGGGAAATGTATTTTCGGGGATTAATTTTGTTAAAATTTTCCAAGGATTTTCTGAAGGGAAAAAGAGGATTGTGGAAGGGGTAAGAGCCTCGTTTTTTTGTATTTTCTTTTTATGAAATTAGGGATGCTGCTGAAAGCAAATGGGAAAAGGGAAAGAGCTTGCATGCCAAGAGGTTATCATTCCATCATCCCCTTGGCTGCTGCATATTGCGTTTGTGTACGTGTGTCGTATGAATCTTATGTGTTACGTGTATATCTCCCTTGGCTTGAATAGCAAAAGCGCAGGGGTTTTACGGGAAGGAGGGTTTTGTGATGGTGGTTGTAGTGTGCGGAGCAGAAGACCCTTAAGGGGGGGTGCACCACATAATGGGCGGAAGAAAGAGGGTCAGGTGTGCGATTCCCACGACGTCCTTTGCCTTTCGAGCGTCGACGGATTACACGGCCTCTGCCTTTCACACTCTATCACCGACATAGAGACGGCAAGAAAACGCCAGAGCGAGCGAGGCAAGAAAGAGAATCAAGAACCCCAAAGGAGACACGCCCCAATGAATTTACAACAACTAAATAGGGGACGATGCGGATATGGGATCATCGTCCATGTCAACCGAACAGATTACATACCCAAACATGCTATACAACCAAAAGAAAGAAAAAGGCGATTGAGGGGACAAACTGTCGAAGACATCAATGTAAACCCACAGGAAAGAGGAGAAAAAAAGCGAAATCAAAGAAGAAAAAAGGAAGCAATTTTGAGCTCCTCCGACTCGTGGAAAAAGCTGCTGGCGTGGCTTTTTGTAAGTACTTTATAGCTTCACACAATTAAGGCTCATTATAACTTTGACCCTTTTTCTGCTTACTGTTTGCTTCGAGTTCAAAATACAGTACCCACAGTTTTGTCTCCTTATTTAATGGCCCTTTTTATAGCGTTTTGCTCTCATGGTAACTTGGAAGCTGGATTTTGGGCAAGAGAGTGTACTGCGTATAAAAAAGGTAACAAGGAAAAAGGAACGCGCGTTTGAGAGCAAATATCGTGTCAATCGGCCATTAGGTCGTCTCCGGGTAACCTGGTTGGGGAATTTTACTCATTGATTGCCCCCCTCTGGGGTGAAGAAGCTTTACACCCGCGGGAAAAGACATTTAAGGCCTTGTGGCGTCTCCGTAAAGCGATGTCCGGATGCTTGGAACCACAACCTCCACCTGGAAATCCTTGATATTGCGTTGGCAACAAAAGGGCGGGAAAACACACAGCCTGCTTTTGCTTTCCCAGCCAACGACAATGGAGCAAAGAGCCGAGTCGTTTACGTTGGGGCGGTTTTATGGTCAAGATACTAAGCGAGAAGAGTGGGGGGATATACGACCACGAGTCCCTTTTAAGCGAGATGAAGAAGAGACGGCGAAAAGCGACCGAGGTAATATATGTAGATAGCACCACACACGAGGGTTTCGCAACCGGCAAACCAACATCAAGGTGCTCGTGGTCGAGGTAAATATGCAAGGTTTTCTACCGTAACTGTATACACCCTGCAACCATTGATCCAAGCCTCCCCAAAAGCTTGTTTCTAACGCCTGGGGCGAAAGTGACAGCTTAGATCCGATCCGATTTAGCTCAGATCCGATCCGGGGTTTTGGGTTATGTGTTGCAACGTTTGGTTTGATGGGGGATCTTTCTCACCAGGCGAGAGGCTACTCTGCAACGCTTTGCAACAGCTGCGAAGACAATAGCTGCCCATAATTGAGCGGAGAAGCGCTTTTTTCATCCCCTTTAGCACTGACATCGATTTTGGATTTGCTCTCTGTTATGCCCAGCCATCGTTGCGAGTAAAAAGCTGTGTAGCTATTGAAACACAACGCAAATTGCTTTTCCGGTGTACAACTGTGTCTGTGGGTTACACTAATCCTGATTATGCAACACGAAAATACTCCAATGAACGGATTCCAATTTGAAACCATTGTTAAAATAAATTAAACACTCGATTTTTACAGGCGAAAGAAATATTGCATTTGTAGTCCCTTTCGGTTATGTACACGTCTCGCTATGGTCATTCGGAATTAACATTTGAAGCTAGATTGATTAATTTTCACCGCAATTGGTCTTCGCCCTTCTTCATTAATCTTCGCCAATTTTAAAACGCTTCTTAGTTTATTTTTCAAATATTTCAAATGCCTGTACTTGTCTTAGTTTAATTTTATAGTAGCAAGTATCAGTTTATTTAAAAAGTTAATTTATCCGATGAGTATAGGCGTAAATGACGGAATGTTTTGAATGAGGAGGGTTTTCAAACATTCCAATAGTGCGCGGCGGGAAATTAGTGAAGGAGGTAAACCGCTTGAGAGCAGCACCAACCAAAACATGTTGGTTGCCTGCTTTATAGCTGGGCAAGTCCCTTTAAGCTTGGTGCACACTGCCAGTCAAATTGCAACTGCCAATCAAAGTGCAACTGCCAGTCAAAGTGCAACTGCCAATCACTGACTGATACTGACGGAGATAATTCAAATGGAATTGAATTGGGTACCCTTGACGGATTGACGGAGCCTGAACGGAACACATTGCCAAGAAAAGTTTTATGAAAAACATGCATGAAACTTTGTTATTTGATTATTAATATAATACCTAAATACTGTTAAAGCCATGCGAATTAACTGTATTTGCGCTGAAATGTTTTACTTGCAGAGAAAGCAATTTGAGCTCAGCGGCAACGCCATGGTTTCGTTTGTTGTGTTTTACTCTACAGAAAGGTAGCGTTGCCGCTGAACTCAAGTTGCTTTCCCGAACCAAAATCCTGGGTACGGGCCTGATATCTCATATACCCAACTTAAACTATACCTACAAATACAATAACTCACTCCCTATCTCCAACAAAAAGACCTACTCAAAAAACACCGATAACAGACATATAAGTTTCAACTACACCAACATACCCTTTCACACAACCAAACTTTACAAAACACTATCAGGACCCCGAGCTGCAACTCGCTCTTTTTTTTGCGAGCGCGCTGACGATCGCGCTCTTTGTTGATTTTTGCGAGCTTGGTCACTCTTTCACTCACAATTTAAAAAAAGGAGCGCGCTCTTTCAATACTGCAATCTATTGAGTGGAAGCGCAAACGATTATAAAGCGAATCTGCGTCTTAGTGTAGTTACGCACAAAGTTCTTGTTGATACGTATGCAAAAATTAGCTTCATGGTATGGAATTTGACCGTGTTTCGAGTGCAGGGTCCATTTCGAACGTTTCATGTCTTGGCGTGTAGACGTCTGTTCCGTTTCAAACCGTCAATTTCGTTCGTTTTAGCTGAACAAATCCAGACGAGATGCCGCTGGGGTTATTCTTGGTCATACTTGTTCCACCACGTTCACAAGTGTGCTTGCATTCAGTTATTTTGTTTGTTTTACGGAGACATCTCGAGTTCTTCGCCTAGTCTTTCCGGTTTGGGCATACAGAAAGAGGTGACCCTAAATAGGATTCGTGTAGGAAGATCAAGGCAAATTAGGCTTCAAGCGAATCGTTCTTCAATTGTTTAAGAAATTGAGTATCGATGGAAGAAATTGAACGACTCGGACAAGATTTGAATTTGTGGGAAAGTTAATATGCATAATTGACATAGGGTTCTTTAGCCAGAACACTTCTTTTGGTCCCCTTTATAACATTTTTAACTTCTCTTTAACATTCAACAAGGAAATATACAAAAACAATGGGCGTACGCATAAAACTTGGGAAAATCGAACTAGCGAAATTCTACCGTTTCGCTTCAAATGCCTCTCCAAACATTTTTGGATTTTGGATCATTAAAACGAATCAATTTTTGGATTATCATTCCACCATTGGAATTCGAATACTGACGTTGAACAGAACTTGCACCGCTTTCTTGGCCAGACTGTTATTATTGTCACTGCCCATTCTGAAAAGGCATCAAGTCTGTCAAGAGTTAGGAACGAAGTTCGGCAAAAGGTGAACTACTTTTGTCCAAAAACCAGTGGTGAAGTTAAGGGGGTTACATAGAACAGGGGACATCGGCTCTTAACCTTTGACTCGCTAAAACCGACTCACCCAAGACCAGAGTTGCCGCGAGCGCGCTCGAATTTTCGCGAGCGATGAGCGCCAGCCGCTCGTTTTCACATTTTGCGAGCGCAAGCAAACGAGCGTACGCTCGCGATAGTGGCTCCACCAGCTGGTAAAAATACGTACCACATAGCCCGGGATTGCTGTGGAACGCACTCTGAGGTAATTTTTTCCCTAGAAATTGTGAGAAAGTGAGTCTCCCCTGCCTAAACCCTGACCACCAGACCAAATCCCACCTCGCGATTCCTGTTTCGAAAGATGCCATTCGCAGCCCTGAGCACCCTTATAGCGAATTCAGTTGGTAGGGCCAGTGCGCCACCAGCCAATCGGGACATAAGAAACTTGCACTCAGTGCCAAAAGTGCAGCACCGGGTTGACCAACTGAATTCGCTATTATAAAGCAGTTTTTTTTCATTGTAGCTGGCGTAGGCTCTCGCCTGTTGCCGCAACTATATTGACAGTACCGGTTGTACAGAACTGTCAATATAGTTGCGGCAACCCGGTGTTAATATGAATGCAACTGTATTTTTTTAAATAATATTGCAGATGTCCATGATTTTCGGTCTTCAAGAAAACGGAAAACGCAGGTACAGAAAGTATACTGGGAGTAGGATATAAATGGACGAAGAAAGTCTTATTAATGAATAACGTTTGCAATTAGTTAATCATGAAACTTTCTGCCAACTAAGTAAGAAAAGGTGAGCAGCAAAAAGGAAAATGAGCAACAATTGAAAAAGAATACTCCATCTCAGGAAAAACTAAACACTATTATACATTCATTTTAACTTACTTTATTTTTGTTTTATTTTATAAAAATTGCATTGATAAAATTTACTTGAAATATAATAAGAAAATCATTTTAAGCCATTATGTATTTCTTAATTATTATAAATAAACCCACGAGCGCAAGCGCGAACGAGTGCGCTCTTTTTAAAAAATCGCGAGCGGCGAGCGAGTTCGCTCGCCGATTTTGAAAGGAGCGCGCTCGTTTGAAAACGAGCGATCGGCAACTCTTCCCAAGACCGACCAACTGAGCCAACAATGCACCTATCCTCGTTTCCGTGAATCCATCCTGCCTGGTGTACCCTGGCAGGTAATCCGGTTCGACCATATCAAGGGATTCGCAGCTTGGTTTTTATTGATCAGACCCGTCTCTGACCTAACTCACTGCATCGTGGCTCCTGCTTCGCGCCATAAAGCGATGGCCGTATCTGGGCGTCCTGCCGGCCGTGACCTGCGTTTTGGTTCGGCTTAGCACGCAACCGCGGACAGGGGGACTGAGCGAGGCGGTTCGGACTGGGCGGCTGACGCTTGTTACATGGCGTATACAGCGGAGCCCGAAAATCGCGGCGCGAAGGAAAAGTCCTTGTTCTGGGATTGAGCATGTAATTAGCCAAAGCACATTCATTGTAAATTAACCAAAGCACACTCGGAATTGGTTGAGCATTCACAAAATATAATGCCGCTTCTTTATTTTTCATGGTTGAAGTCACGTCAAGTAAGGCGGAGTATTGCTACAAGTCGGGTCTAACCATTTATTTTTAACTATAGGATCAGCAATACATCAGCTGTTCTTATGAAAATAACTAAAATTAACTAAACATGATAACTTTGCGACCAATATTCTAACTTTATAACATAACTTTGTGACCGAGGTTCTAACTTTATGACAAGAACTTATACCCTTATGACAAACATATAAGGAAAATAAGCAATAATAATAAGCAAATACAATAAGCAAACGACCTTAACCCATTTATAAAGGCTTGTGGATTGCGGGCTCCGCTCCGTGACCTTTTCTCCGCTCCGAAACTTGTCCAAAGGCTCTCTGGCGCGGGTCTCGGACCAAAGAAAAAATGAACCTACTTTAGGGACCCATTTTTTCCAGTGTGTACTTGCAATTATGCATCACAGATTTTATTTTAACAGGTATCGAAATCTACAACATATATTGTTGTTATGTAAGCGAGATTCTAATTTTGTAATATAGCTATTTATAATATGTGTAGCTTTGAAACTTTATATTTTGTAGCCGTGGTTTTTCGCATTGTAGCCTATTTATAGCCCTTGTAACTCTGCAATTTGTCAAGGCTACACAATTTTTTGTAACATTCGTACACCAGGAAACTGAGTTTCGAACACCTTGCTATTTTAAGCAAAGCGTAATGGATATTATCGCTTTTCAAAGCTTCCTCATCACTAGGGGATAATGGAGTTGAAGGAACAGGGCCAATGGAGTCCGCTGATATAAAGTCAACGCTCTTTATCCTCGGACAGCGTTGAAGGGCTTCTCGGATGGGATGCAGGTTCAGTTCCCCTCCCAAAAGCCCAGTAGTAATGACAGCTCTTCAATACTGTCTCCAATGCTTCGGGTTAAGGCCTCCAACACCTGGTTGCAATAGAACTGCATGCCACCGTTTCGCGTCTTCCCTTCGATTTGGCCGATGGTGACACTCCGCAGATTAGGTAGGGAGACGTTCAACCAACTGAACAATTCGAACGGAAACATGCATACATCGATGGACAATTCCTCCAGGTTCAGTGCCACATTTCTCCACGCAAGGTGGAGCTCTTGGTTCTCGTCTGCTGATGGAAGCGATCTCGCGAACACGAAAACGCGCTCAAGGCGAAGACTTTTCAGAGAGCATCTTTCCTTCACCGCGTACTTGCTGATTTCGGTAACCTGTAATACGAACAAAAAGGGATGGCTTCGCGTGAACAAGGCTGAATTGTGATTGAATTTATGAATGAAAATGTTGACGGCTGGAGGATAAAAAGGTTGGGGGGAACTGCAGTTCTACACTTTTTCTTACTCACGTCAAAGTGTAAATGCAAGTCTTCAAGCGATAGTGTTTCTAGTTTACTGGCGAGCATCATCAGGTCTTCAAGGTGTAGTATGTGGCATTTGAGGTGCAGCGAAGTGAGACTGCATCCAGGCACCCCAAGTCCTTTTAATATTGGCTTAATGTTCCGACACCTAGAAAAAGCTCCTTAGTTAATAGTTCTAATTACGTGGCCAATGTATTTATACTCGTGGTCAATGTATTTATTTAAGCCCAGGTGTTGTAAGTGCGAGAACCAGTTCTCAGCCAATACTTTGGATAGTGGTGCATCATTATCATTACCTGCAATAAGAATTCAAACAGAAAGTTGTAGTGTGTTGCTGCATCCACTTTCGAGCTGTCCACATTGCAACACATCACGTCTGCGATCAAATTTCTATAGCGCTCCCTCGTACTTACATACTGCCTTGTAGTCGAAACTCTTCGCTTACAAAAATCTAACCGGTTCGACCAGCTGTATACCACCCATTAACCGCCGGAATACAGCACATGAAACTGAAACATGAGGCGGTTTAACAGCAGCTTAACTGAATGTTAACCGCCAGTAATTTGGGACTTCTGTTAATCGCCGGTTTGCACTCAGTCGAAGCCTGGTGTTAACTTCTTGCTTTCACGATGTATAGGCTACTGACGGTATACTCCTGGTTTTTATCCTTTCTTTGAAGGTTTACCAGGGATGAACTGAGAGTTACCTACTGTGCAACAGCCGGTAAATGGTTATAAACCGTAGGTTATACAGCTATATGTACTGACGGTATACTCCCGGTTTTTAGCCTTTGTTGTGAAGGTTTACCAGGGATAAACTGAAGAGTTATCTACTGTGTAAACCGTATACTATATAGCAAGAGCAATTTATTAATAATATATTAACTTTTCAATCCTGATAATAAATATCAATTTTTTATCTTTATGGGAAACTTTATTATTTGCAGATTAATAGATAAACTAAATAATAGCGTACATGTGTGTTTGAAGCATTTATTGAAGGCTCGGTTTAGGCTTATATAAAAATGAACCGCGTCAGAAAAGGAATTATGAAATTGAATAACGGCAGATTAGTTGATTCAGAAATACGAAATCAGGATTTTTTCTTGAATGCTTTCTTCATGTTGTGGCACTGATACAAAACGTCACTGTCCAACGATAATTAGATACAAAGGTATAACGAACACTGATTTCGAGGAACAAACTAAAGCAACTCTTCTAACTCAACTGTCTGACTGCACTCTCGCAAGGGAACTCTCCTTTTCGCTCTCCAGTTTAGACGAATGGCTCAATCCCGCAGTGCTGTGGATACTAGGGTATCCACAACACTGCGGGAGATAGAAGCCGAAGGAGAC